>CAKKTC010000081.1:0-83722 GCA_920104205.1 Eupeodes latifasciatus | reverse complement strand
ATCGAAACAATTTACAAAAAACTTACTCTTAAAATCCCAAACGAATTGTTTTGTTTTGCAAAATTTATTGTCATTTTTGACAGGTCACAAAAATTCCATAAGTTCTTTTTTAGCCCAATCCCCCATTTTGCTTTTTTTCACCACTCACATTTTTAAACCGATAGCGAATTTGAGAGAGTTCACCTCGAATAAAACTTGAGGCTGTTTCAGGTAGGACGGGTACCGGTCGGGACTCTAAATAATATATTTCCTCTATGATTTTAGCTAAGGCATTTTTCTAGAAAATCGGAGAATTGTATCAGCGGCTGACATCTTGTGTATACGGAAAATCGATGTTATTATTTTGTAAGTTTTAAACAAATCCTCTTCGCTAAATTGTTATCTTCTTCTATATTAAAAAATGTAAACTTTAAACTTTATTTAAAAAATTGTATATTTATCTCATACGTGGCTTCCAATATTGTATATCAATTTTTTTTAACTGCCTTTTATATGAACAATGAACATGTTGGTAGCAGGCATCAGATGATTATTATTATGTACTGCCAAATATTTCCATGTATTTTATATTTTAATTATGATTTGGTGCTCCCAAATATCAGTGTTGTCAACAGTAAATAATGTTCGGGCAAAATTTTTTTTTACCTTTAACATCGGTCGTTTTTTGTTGATGAAATATAAACCTTGAAATAGCTTCTTTACGAGACCAAAATGAAGAACTATCAAGAAAAGTCCAGCAATTTGAAGTTCGCTGCAATGTCTTGGAGGAAGAACTTGAGCTACAGAGTCTTAAAGGAAAAAACGTCATAATATCGATCCCAAATGAAAATGTCAATCCGCAAGAAAGAGTCCGTTCTGTAACTCAACTTTTACTTGGAGTCGAAAGCCAAAATATACCAGAAGCGGTGAAACTTAGCGAAAGCAGCACTTTTATTAAACTCAAAATTGACACCGGCTCAAACGAGGTTGCTAGAAAAATGCTAAAAAACTCTTCCAAGCTCAAGGGCACAGGTGTTTACGTACAACGTGATCTGACAAAACAGATGCAATCAAAGCGAAGAATATTGCTAAGCTACCGAAAAATCATAAAAGCACAAAAACCAAATGAGAAAATTTTAATTAAAAATAACAATTTATTGATTGGTAATAAATCTTTTTATTTAAATAATTATAATAAACTGCAATTTAATAATCACGATGGCGAAGAAGAACTTCAACGAATGTTTGGAAATATAACTTTTGAAGCTGTCAAAAACACAATGATGACAACAACGTCGAGACGTCAAAACAATTGTAATAGATCAGGCATTTCAATAAGTCCAGGGATGTCTTCTCAACAAAATAATCCGAGTCTTAGTACTTTTGTAGGAAACTGAAAATTAGAAGCCGTCAGTTCAATTAATTTTAGCTCTAGTTTCTTATCGTATAATGTGTCAGGTTTTAATAACAAGCTATTTTATTCAGATTTTTTCAATTATATTAATTCATTTGATGTGTTCTTTTTATTCGAAACACATGTAACCAATGATAATTTTAGTAAATTTATAAAGTTATTCAATGGATTCAAACTTGTATGGAATGGGGCAGTCAAAACATATGCTAAGGGACGCGCAAGTGGTGGGAGTGTTTATGGAATCAAAACTGCACTACTAAAAACGTACGATTTTGAAGAGCACGATGAAACAACTATTGTAAAACTTTTACAAAAAAATAATATGTATATTGTCCCAGTTTACATCAACTGCAATAAGTGGAGTGAAGACTTTGAAAAATTAAACAGCTTAATGAGGCACCTCGCAAATAAAAACGTTCTGCTAATTGGAGATTTGAACGCTAGATTAAGTAATATGCAAGTCACCACTGCAAATACAATAAGCAATTCTCTAATCGCGCCGAACAGAAGGATTTCAAAAGACAATGTTTGTAACCAAAATGGTGTGGATCTTCTCGAGATGTTACAAATGTATGACAGTTTAATTTTAAATGGATGCACTAATGGGGACACAGAAGGGCACTACACTTTTGTTGGAGGAAAAGGAAAATCTGTAATCGACTACTGCACAGCAAATGATCAATGGATTGATTTAATTACGAAGTTTGAAGTACAATACAAAACTTACTCCGACCATATGCCCCTAGTTGTAGAGTGGACCAGTGAAAATATTGTGCAACAAAAAACACTTAACCTTCTGCCAAGACTTAAATGGAGAGAAGATAATAAAGTTGCTTACCAAACTAGGTTGGAACATCGTATCTCCGAAATATCTTCATCTAATCAATGTGTAGAATTGTTTTCAAATGAAATAATATCATGCATTAGAAACTCTTCACTTACCAAACCTTCTGGTACTACAATAAAATTCAAACAAAAATGGTTTGACAATAAGTGCATGAATGCCCGAAAAAAATCTTTTACACTTTTACAAGCCCTGCGAAACTGCTTCAGCGAAGGTTTAAGAAAGTGGTACGCTGAGGCAAATACAAAATAAAAACAAATATGCTACTCTAAGAAGGTTGAATATGAAAATACTCAAGCGCGCACCCTCGGCCTCACAAAAACTTCAAAAGACTTCTGGAAAATGACGAAAGAAATAAACGGGTCCAGTTTTGGTATAGGTACAAATATCTCCGCAGATGATCTTTCTATCTATTTCAAAAATTTGTTGTTTAATAAACCAAATTTAATATTTACCTACGCAGAACCACTAGTGATTGATGAAATTTTAGATTCCGAAGTAAACATCAACGAAATAAAAATGATACTGGAAAAAGCAAAGAATGGTAAAGCACCAGGAGAAGATGGGATCCCATATGAATACTTCAAAACTGCAACGCCAACTCTTACTAATCAGCTGATTCAACTTTTTAATAACATTTTGTCAACTGCAAATATCCCTACATCCTTCAAAAAATCAGTTATTTTTCCTATCCATAAAAAAGGTGACGTCAACAATGCTGAAAACTATCGTGGAATATCTTTCATGAACGTAATTGCCAAAATTTTTTGTGGAGTTCTTGTGAACAGATTGGAAAAATGGGTTGACGACACTAAAATTTTAACGGATCTTCAAGCTGGCTTCAGGAAACACTACTCAACTATTGATCAAATTTTCTCACTAACTTCAATAATAAGAGCGTTTCAAGCCAGAAATAAAAAGACTTATGTGTTTTTTGTCGATTTCAAGGCAGCTTTTGACCTTGTGAATCGGAGTGCACTATTTTATAAACTTTCTCAACTTGGTGTCTCCTCAAAATATCTAAGTGTCGTAAAGAATATGTACACCGATACCAAAGCAGCAGTGTGGGATGGATCAGTTTTCTCTCAATGGTTTCAGACGGACTCTGGAGTAAAGCAAGGATGTCCTCTAAGTGCCTTGTTGTTTGCACTATTTATAAATGATATCGTCGAATGTCTTCCTGGTGGGATTAGGATCGCCAATACTACGGTTAATGTTCTTCTATATGCAGATGATCTAGTTATTTTATCAGAATCACCCGAAAATTTGCAGCTTATGATGAACCGACTATCGACGTACTGCAAGACTTGGGGACTTTCTATAAACACAGATAAATCTAAACCTATGATTTTCTCTAGGTACTCCCGCAGAGAAAATGGAGAAAACTGGTTTTTTAATGGAAAACGCATAGAAATCACAAAGGAATATAAATACCTAGGAGTAAAACTTAATTCATCGTTGGATTTTAAAAACCACCTTTTAGAAAAAGCAAATTCTTCGCAAAGCTTACTTAATATAACATGGAAGAATATTTTTTCAAAACAAAACGTACTCTTGTCAGCAAAATATAAAATATTCGAATGTGTTGTAAAGACGTCGCTCTTTTATGCCGCAGAGATTTGGGGAATTGATGAATTTGAAGAAGTGGAAAAATTCCAAAGAAATTTTTTGAAAAAACTCTTTAATTTACCCAAGAGAACTCCTAATTATGCAGTTTACCTTGAAACTGGTCTGTCAAAACTTATTTATTTCAATTCGTTAAATACTAACGTGAACAAAAGCTTAATAATAATGCTTAAAACTACTTAATATCTAATTTTAATCCAAACTATTATAAAACATTGTTTTAAACTTGAAATTTTTAAAATTGTCATTAGGTGATGTTATTAGAAAATACAATTTATTGAATATTTCTATCAATTGATTGAGTGGGCTATGAGCACCATAGTTCGACCTACTAAAAATTATATTTACTGGTTTTTGGAGCCGTATACTCGATCGACTAAAACTAAAGTTGAAACGATTAAGAACCGATGGTGATGATACTGTTCCATTTATTATTGCTGCAGCAAAACAAAATTGTAAATATTTTCTATGGTTTGTCAAGGAAGGAAGATTAATTAAAGTGAGCCTTTGAGAATAAGGGGGCAGAGAATTTTCGTAGGGAAGAAAACGGAGACAAAAACGCAAAAATCTCCTCTGAATCGCTTCAGTCCTCATTTCGTGTGTAGAATAATAAGGTGCCCATACTACACAGGCATATTCCAGAACTGGTCTCACAAATGAGACAAAAAGTATCTTTAGAACATAAGGATCACGGAAGTCGCGACTAAATCTCTTAATGAAGCCAAGGACTTTATTTGCTTTTTTAACAACAAAGCTAACATGCTCAGTAAATGTAAGTTTCGAGTCTAAGACTACACCTAGGTCAGTAAAAACAGATACTCTACTTAAAGAACAAGAATCGAACATATAATCAAAAACAATTGGAACTTTTTTGCGTGTAAAACTCATGGTCTTACATTTGTCAACATTTAAAACGAGACGATTTTTATTGCACCATTCCCTAAATAATATTAAGTCATCTTGCAAAAGTAGACAGTCAGATGTAGTGTTAATTCTTTTGAAAAGTTTAATGTCATCAGCATAAATAAGGACAGACGAATTTTTTATGATCGAAACCAAGTCATTTATAAATAAAATAAATAAGATTGGGCCTAAATGGCTGCCCTGTGGAACACCAGAATTCACAATAAACGGACTCGAACATTCATTACGAAATATTACACTATATTGTCTATTTTCTAAATAAGATACGATCCAGTTTAAGAAATTTTCATTAAAACCTTGACGAGATAATTTAAAAATTAGCGTTTTATGACACAACTTGTCAAACGCTTTACTAAAATCAGTAAATACACAATCTACTTGTCCACGTTTCTCAAAAACATCTAAACAAAAGGACGTAAAATTAAATAAATTAGTAACAGTAGAACGTTTTTTAACAAAACCATGCTGGTTATCACAAATAATTGAACTACAATGAAAGGAGAGGACACTACATACGATAGACTCAAATAGTTTAGGTATCACAGATAGCTTAGCAATAGGTCGATAGTTCATAATATTATTTTTAGGACCTTTCTTGTGCACTGGGGTTATAAATGAGCATTTCCAGATAAATGGAAAGACCGAACTTCTTAAAGACGTGTTAAAGAGAACACATAAAGGATACGACAAATAAGAGACACATTTTTTCAAAATAGAGGATGGCAAACCATCAGGACCAGGACTAAAACACTCATCTAGTTTCAATATGCTTTGTGCAACAGTATGTTCACTTATTTCAAAATTGATATTATTTAAATGCTGAAAGTTCAAAACTGAAGAAGAAGAGGAAGAAGACTGTTTACGGAAACTCTTAAGATCCAAGCAGACTATTTCTTAAAAGTTGTTTCCTACCCGGATACTCGTTTGACCAAAAAAATGCTTCTTTATGAATTAAGAAATAAGGACTGGTGGGCTATGAAATGGCAGAACATAGGTGCTACTCATGGAGAAGTTATTCAATGGGATTTTAATAATGTAATACAACTTAAAGAGCAAATGTATAAGATAATACAAAAACATGAGGACTGTGTCCGGGAGGCATTAATAACAGAGGCTCGTGAGTCTGAAAGCAGAATCATATACTCGCAGCTTGATTACAATCTCCTCAATGAAAACTACTTTCAAGACAGATTTAATTATAAAGAAATATCCTTAATATTTAAATCGAGATGTGAACTCCTAAATTTAAATGGCAGCCCATATAATGGAAACTATTACCAATTTTGTACGCTGTGCAATTTTCAAGCAAAGGAAGACTGTTTCCATTTTATTAGTATTTGTCCAGTTTTGAGGCACGAAAGAGTAAGGTTTTTAGGGAAATCAAGCTTAACGTTGAAAGAAACAGTAAAATTACTAAAAGGTTCAGATTGGAAAATACTTTATAACTTTGTAAATGCAATTTATAAATATAGAAACTTATTGATGACTGAATTCTCTTAATTTAAATATTGTAAACTATAAAATCACTTTTTGTATTTTTGCCATTCGAGCTGACGGCTAAGCCAAAGCTTTAAAAAACTCATTATTTATATTTATACACTGTAATCGAATGATATGAAAATAAAATGAACTACTTACTTACTTACTTACTTACTTACTTACTTATAAACCTTGTGTACCAAGGCTGTAGTTAAAAAAGTCTTATTTTATAACTTTATAATCTTAAGTTTAACTTTAGGTGTTCCGAGTTAAATTCAAACAAAGGTAAGTTAAATTGGAAATAATTCTAAATGAAAAATTAAAATGGAAGATAAAATGAAACACAATCCTTTCAACATTATAATAGAAGTCAATTTTATTTCATAAGTGACCTTTTTGTCACCTTCGGTTTCTGTACATTATTTACAAAACATATTGACATAAAATTCAATTACATCAAATATTTAACGAAGGTCGGGTAGCGTTCTAAGCTATTTCTAGCGGCAGCATCCAACATTCCCCCCCCCCCCCAGTGCACAAAGTAAACGAACTCAGCTTCTATTAGTTAATTTACATGAAAAAATACAAAATTTTATTAATACAAATTTTAAATAATTTAAATAATTGTAATAAATAGATGTTTCATGACATGTGGTATAGGCCCAGGTTTTGGCCCATGATTATTCTATTACATATACTCGAAATATTTTTGTCATCTCTTATTAATAATTATTATATGTCACTTATTTATATTTGTTGTGTTAATTTTCTATTGTTGTTTTTCTCCGCGGTAAATTTTAAATATGTGTTTTTAATGTTTAAAGCAATATTCACATGAGCACGACCAACGACCAACGAATGAACGAATATTCGTCGATTTTGACATTTCTTTCACATGGGAGTTTTTAATTCGTCGCGAATGAAGTTTGACATTCACCACTGAAACCACAACAAGAACGATTTTTTTAGGTTAAGTACGCGCGATTTTTTTATTCGTTGCGAGTGTGGATAATGTGGAACGCGAATAAAGTTTGACAGTTCGTATCAACTATAATTTTTTTCGCGACGAATAAATTTGTTTTCTTAAATTTATTAATATATGATATTGAAAAGTAAAAGTATGCATCATAAATCAAATAGAAACTATATTGCTAACGTTTTGTTAAAAATTTGTGTGGAAATATGTCTTCAAACGTATATAAACTCACATTTTGTAATTCATTCGTCGTTCGTTGGTCGCGCTCATGTGAATGATGCTTAAGTGTTAATTTTAGTTATTAATTTTAATTATTTATGGAGTTAAAACCAACTGGATTTATTTAAAAGGGTGAGTATTGTGAATTGTGTTCAACATTATGATACAACTACCCAAGGGCGGATCCAGACTCTTAATCAGGGGGGGGTCACACACTTAGATGAGTTTTTACTCACGGCTTAAAAATGTTCTTTAATGTTTTGTAAAGGAGGCTAACAAGTAACATTAATATGTATCTTAACCTTAAATTTACAGATTTCAATTGCTAAAGCGGTAACTTTTAGTTATCAAATTATTTTAGAACACTGTTGTCCAGCGAGGTATGGTCTAACTATTTAATTTGGATGACTCCCTACATATGAAAGCATTCCAAGATTTCAACAGTTTTCTAAATATGCCATATTTAAGAGCTAAGACACAATAGTTTAGACGGTTTTTGGTGCATTTCACGCAGAAATGCTTTTTTCCAAAAATAAAATATACTTTTCTTGTTTCCATTTATATTAATGCGAAAAACGCTGCAAAAACTCCAGAGAGACGGTCTGATATGAAGAACTGTCGGGCTTTTTTTGACGTAGTTTTTTCGGACTCAATTTTCGGGAGTCTATTATTACTATTGCTATCAGTCTGCTTACTCGTAGGTTGAAGCTGATGCTAGAAGACAAATTCTAAGAAATAACTGTTTGGTTGTTGAATTTAAGGAAATACGAGGTGTGTTCAAAAAGTACCCGGAATTTTCGATTTTTAATACAAATATTTATTTATTCGTTTACATCAATGTGGTCGCCTTCAAAGTAGTCCCCCCCCAGATATAATACACTTATGCCAGTGTTTTTTCCAATCTTCTTAGCACTCTTGATATTCACTTTTTGATATGTCCTTAAGCATTCTCAGCGATTCGGCCTTTATTTCGTCAATCGATTAAAAACACCGTCCTTTCATGGGTCTCTTCAACTTTGGAAACAGGAAAAAGTCACACGGAGCCATATCTAGTGAATATGGAGGTTGGGCCATGACTATGGTACTGTTTTTGGCCAAAAAATTACGAACAAGCAACGACGAGTGAGCAGGTGCGTTATCGTGGTGCAAAAGCCATGAAATGTTTTTCCATAAATCTGAGCGTTTTTTTCGGATTGCTTCACGCAAACGTCGCATTACTTCAAGGTAATACTCCTTATTAACCCTACGACCTTGTGGTAAGAACTCTCGATGCACTATGCCATTATAATCGAAGAAAACAGTAAGCAAAACCTTCACATTTGATCGAACTTAACGTGTTTTTTTCGTTGGTGACGTTGGATGCTTCCAGGTGGACGATTGTGCTTTGGTTTCGATATCATAACCGTACACCCATGTTTCATCACCAGTTATGACCCTTTCAAGCAAACTTGGATCGTCGTTGACGTCATTTAACAGCTCCTGAGCGATGTTCATGCGATTGTTTTTTTGGCCGAGCTCATAAAAACACGTCGAACCTTAGCAACTACTACGGACAAAGTAAACAGTGAATATAGCTGAAAATTGCATCATATTTTAGGGACATGTATACCAACACAATACAAAACAAATTTTGACCTTCGGACTCTCCAGACCCGCGAAATTTAAAAATTCCGGGTACTTTTTGAACACACCTCGTATAGTTGCATTTAGTACATGATTTCTCTAAAAAAAATAATTTAAAACAAATTAAGGTAAATAAATAAGTTGGGAAGAAATTTTAGTGTGGCACTCACAAATTACACGTTTCAGAATCTCTTTTCCCTTCAAATCTCAAGAGATTCAAAGCTTTTATATCAATAGAAAACGTTTATTATGTTTTTCAATTTGCCATTAGTTTAACAAAAGTGTCACTTTTGCTGTTTTTGGGACATTTATATTATTGAAATTCGTGTTTAAATCTCAGTTCTAGAGCATCCAAAGCAAATTCACTTCAAAAATAGATTTATTTAATTTTTTAAGATCTTTTGTACTCGTATTCTACAGAAAATCAATTTTGAAAGAAATTAAATGCAAGACTGGGTCGCTAGAACTTTCAATTTTTCTTCCAAAAAGTCTGTTTGAAAATCATTTCAAATTTTAAATTTTGTCTTAAAAATAAAAAAAAGCACTAAATAAAGTGCTTATATGTAAATATACATTTTACATTTAAATTTCGTTAAAAATGTTGACCCCTTTCTGAGATATCTAGTTTTGCAAACAAAATTAATATTTTTTTTTAAATAAAAAATATTACATTTTTGATCATCAAAAATCATCATCAATTTGATCATTTGATCATCGACAAGAACTTGCACAAAAAGAGAAGATTATTGAAATCGATCCATTAGTTCTTGCGAAAACTTAAAAACAAAGGTTTTATGATGGACCCTTCTATAGCAATACCAAAGTATGTTTTTCTTGTAGAAAGAAGCCAAATTAAGAACACTAAATTTAAAGAAAGTTTTTAAAAAATCACATATTTTAACCAAACAATTTGTATGGGACTGCTGTTATTTTTCGTATT
Source organism: Eupeodes latifasciatus (assembly GCA_920104205.1). Lineage (NCBI taxonomy): Eukaryota > Metazoa > Arthropoda > Insecta > Diptera > Syrphidae > Eupeodes > Eupeodes latifasciatus. The sequence continues at coordinate 73,698 of CAKKTC010000081.1, read as the reverse complement.
AACAAAATGAAAAAAACGCCTTACTCTAATCGGCTTAATTTCAATCAAAACAATTGTTTGGACTGCAGGGGCCAGGAAAGACAGACAGACGGACGGAATCGGGGTACCCACTTTTTTCGACTTCTCTACAGTCGTAATGTGATGTTTGATTAAAAGCTCTAGTTCGGAATTTTTTACTAATGCAAAACTTGCTATATAGGTCCTATATGTCGCAAGTAAAAATCACTTCAATGTTCACTATTTATGGGTGTCAAAAATATTTAACAATTTAAAGGCAACTTAATATAAAATTGACGATCTCTTATTCAAGGTTTCTCCTTAAGAACCTGAATATTTGCTTTTTTTCTTAGAAACAAATTTTATGAAAATAATTTAAAGCATGACTAAAATTCTAAATTGAGTGAAAACAGAAATTTGAGTTGTTTTTGACAGCAAACCTCTTTTTGGTGAATGTCGTTAAATTACTAACAAATCTTTAAATTAATTCTTTACTTATACAACTTGACTGTATAAGCTTTATGGCTCATATGACCCCCCCCTGGATCGTCCATTGGAAAAAGTTGATGAATTTGTGCTGTGTGTTTGGAATAGGGCTGAATATCCGATTCATATTATGTTTTTGGTTAAAAGTATTACTTTTAGCAACAAAGTTTAAGGAAGTAAAATACAAATTTTGTTTTCATGTACAAAAAATAAATAATTCAAATATAATGGGGGTCATGTCCATTAACGCAATACGATTAGTTTTGAATTAAAGGGAATTCCTTCGAAAAAAACAAACAAATTATCTCCCAGGGGGGGTCATGACCCCTACGACCCCCCCCCCCCCTGGATCCGCCATTGTCAACTACCGAATTGTTCCCTTTTGAATATTAATTTTATATGTACATAGATATGTATGTACCTACATATGTATATTAGTTGCATATATTTTCTTTGAATTCGAATTATTTATGTACCCTTACTTATAATGGGCGATTTTTTAAGAGCTTGAGAACTTTTTTAAAAAAAAAAAACGCATAAAATTTGCAAAATCTCATCGATTCTTTATTTGAAACGTTAGATTGGTCCATGACATTTACTTTTTAAAGATAATTTCATTTAAATGTTGACCGCGGCTGCGTCTTAGGTGGTCAATTCGGAAAGTCCAATTTTGGGTAACTTTTTCGAGCATTTCGGCCGGAATAGCCCGAATTTCTTCGGAAATGTTGTCTTCCAAAGCTGGAATAGTTGCTGGCTTATTTGTGTAGACTTTAGACTTGACGTAGCCCCACAAAAAATAGTCTAAAGGCGTCAAATGGCATGATCTTGGTGGCCAACTTACCGGTCCATTCCTTGAGATGAATTGTTCTCCGAAGTTTTCCCTCAAAATGGCCATAGAATCGCGAGCTGTGTGGCATGTAGCGCCATCTTGTTGAAACCACATGTCAACCAAGTTCAGTTCTTCCATTTTTGGCAACAAAAACTTTGTTAGCATTGAACGATAGCGATCGCCATTCACCGTAACGTTGCGTCCAACAGCATCTTTGAAAAAATACGGTCCAATGATTCCACCAGCGTACAAACCACACCAAACAGTGCATTTTTCGGGATGCATGGGCAGTTCTTGAACGGCTTCTGGTTGCTCTTCACTCCAAATGCGGCAATTTTGCTTATTTACGTAGCCATTCAACCAGAAATGAGCCTCATCGCTGAACAAAATTTGTCGATAACACGCGCGAAACACATTTCGAACCGAACACTGATTTTGGTAATAAAATTCAATGATTTGCAAGCGTTGCTCGTTAGTAAGTCTATTCATGATGAAATGTCAAAGCATACTGAGCATCTTTCTCTTTGACACCATGTCTGAAATCCCGCGTGATCTGTCAAATACTAATGCATGAAAATCCTAACCTCAAAAAAATCACCCGATAGTTACTAGTTGAAACGTTATCAATTTGTATTTTCATTGACAATTTTCAAAGGGGTAACAGCTTTATACTCTACAAACATATAACATAACCTTTTTTTCTTTAAAATTCTTTGCAGATGATTTGACCTTGATCTTGGTTGTTTACAAGTTGAAGCATACACACAACTATAGCTGTGGATTATTTTGGTAAGTTGTTTTTTTTTTGTATACTGGTTGGTGCATTAGCTGTGATATTTTGTTTGTTCTCTTTTCAGGCCATATTATATGTTGAATATATTATGTTAAATGTAGTTGGTACAATGTCTAAAGGTCCGTTATTGGTTTCGGTGTTTTTTTTATTGTAATTTTTTTTTGTTTTGTTTTAATATTTTATAATTTGTTTTAACAAAAATTTATTTTATTAATGTGTGTAGTTGAATTTATTAATACGGGAATTATTGATGTTACGTTTAACTAAATGTGAATGCAGGAGAGGTAGTACCTAGTTTAACTTTTGTAATATTTTGTGTGTTCTTATTATGTTGTTGTATGTTGTTATGTTTTGTTATTGTGATGTCTTATTGATTTTTGCGTTATAAATAAATGCAACAAGTTTTTTTTTGTACACTTAATTTCAATTTTTAATTAAGATGATGCATTGTGCATCCACTTGTGTTTTGTTTACAATCTTCGATTTGGCAAATGTCACCATCCTTCTACACGAGGATGAGAGAGAGCGGGACGGCCATAGTTCTTCTGACCATGGTTCTCTCTGTCATTTTCGTGAGGAAAAAAATACCAAGTTTCGTTTCAGGTTTCAAAAGAAGGATGGTTTCCATTTAAGTGAAACCAAACCAGATGGACGGTCTGGTGGATGCGTACAGAAAGGTTTCATGTGAAGTCACTCCAAATGGAGAATGGCCTACGGCCCAACTTTAAGTCTTAAGAAATTTTGTTTGTCAATTTATATTCTTTTGCAATTCTTTTGTTTATATTGTTAACTATTTCTAACGTTGAGTATATTTGCAATTCTTTTGTTTATATTGTGGCACGAGTACGATAACTTTGGCGCCAAGATATAATAACGGTTTTTGGTAGAGGGGCTTAATACAAGCATTTTTTACTATGGGAGGGGGGGTCTATCTCCTCCCCGTTCAGGCGGTAGGGGCAATTTAAAAAAATTATTATTTAAAATGGAAAAAAATAATTAAAAAATAACGGTGATACTTACAATTAAGTTTTATACATTTTTTTAAAGCCAACATTCTGTTTTATTAGCCAGTTTTTAATTCAAGTCAAAACTATGCGTAGTTTTTGAAAAATTTAATTTTAAACTCAAAATTTGAGTAAAAAAAGTTAAAAAAAGGTTTAAAGTGTAATTTTTCAATACTTCAAGATTATCTACCATTGTTTTTATTTCAGAATTTATTGCTCTTATTTGTTTTTGATCAAAAACTGAAAACTAGATGATTTTATGTCTTTTAGTTTTTGAGAAAATTAAAAATAACCACAACTACTATTTTAATTTAATTGTTTTTTTTTTTGCTTGAGTGGTCTTATTTTGATAGTAACAATGGTAGGTGCGAGTTTGGGTGTATGCAACAGTAATGTGTGTGTGAATTTGGGTGTATGCAACAGTGGGATCTGTAAGGGGGGGCATGCCGCCCCCCTGCAACCTCCCTGCTTGGGAACACTATAGGATTTGGGGTGGGTGCAAGTTGGAGTGCGTGCAAGGGGGGAGGGGGCACGGTTCGGTGGGTGCAAGATGGGGTGCATGCAAATTAAAAATAACCACAACTACTATTTTAATTTAATTCTTTTTTTTTGCTTGAGTGGTCGTATTTTGATAGTAACAATGGTAGGTGCGAGTTTGGGTGTATGCAACAGTAATGTGTGTGAGAATTTGGGTGTATGCAACAGTGGGATCTGTAAGGGGGGAATGCAACCCCCCTGCTAAGGAACACAATAGGATTTGGGGTGGGTGCAAGTTGGAGTGCGTGCAAGGGGGGGGGGCACGGTTCGGTGGGTGCAAGATGGGGTGCATGCAAAGTTTCTTTTGCATTTAAATAAGCTGGATTTAAGAAAAATTAATTTACCCTAGGTGTATCTTAATCCATATTCGATTATTACTATCAAAATAAGACTACGTTAATACTTAGGTTAGGTTAGGTTGGAGTGACTGTCCAGATGTCATCGACTCACTTAGACCGCAAGGGTCCATTGTGATACCACTAATGAGGTTACTCATGGGGGAGTAATGAAAATTAAACAAACCATTTTGTGCTTTTAATAAAGTTAGAGAGACACTTTGTGTCAATCGTTGCCAGTTCACTGGTATTGTCGAAGAAGGGATTGCCAAGAAAGTTATTCCTTCTAATGGAGAGTGCTGGACATGTACATAGAAGGTGTTGGACTGTTTCCTCTTCCTCCTCGTCCATGCAGCTTCTACAAAAGTCATTTGTGTAGACCCCTAGCCTCAGAGCATGTCTTCCTATGAGGCAGTGTCCTGTTATTACTCCAATTGTAGAGCTTATATTTTGTCTGCTCAGGGATATCAAGCCTTTTGACCGATTTAAATCTATGCTTGGCCATATTTGCTTGGTTGCTAGGCAGGTGGTACTCTGTGACCATCTAGCATTTGTTGCTTCTAGAGCATATTGTTTGAGAAGATATTTGCATGTAGCAAGTGGTGTTCCTATGTTATGTTTTTGTCTAACATTAGGCAGAAGTGTTCCGTTTTTGGCGAGCTCATCGGCTTTACAATTTCCCGGAATGTCTCTGTGGCCCGGCACCCAAATGAGGTGCCCAGCTCGGGCAAAGTTCTTTCAAAAATTAAATTGAACATAAAGCGATTAAGCACCACTAAAGGAGTCTGATGATCGGGTTGGCCCCCGTGAAATAGCTATAACTCCAGCCAAAACTTGGTGGTAGCACACACAAGTTGTTGTTGTTTCATTCTAAATTTTCAAAGGTGAATATTAAACTGTTCTGTCATCTCATTCAGAGATGATCGACAATCGTGGACTACTTGTGAGTTTGTGGAGACAGACGCGAGAGATTTAAGAGCAGCCTGGCTGTCCGAGAAGATTCGTATATCCTTGCAAGATATAACGTTTTCTCTGAGCCAGGATAGTGCCTCTTTAATCGCCATTACTTCTGCCTGGAATACACTACATTGATTGGGAAGTCTATATGATAGACTTAGATTCAGTTGTTCCGAATAGATACCACTTCCAACTCCGTAATCGGTCTTTGAACCGTCTGTATAGAAGTGTATCGCATTGTCTTCCAGGGGTCTCTCTTCTTCCCAGGAGGATCTTGAAGGGATGGACACATGGAAGTTTTTACCGAATACCATTTTAGGGGTGGTATAGTCTAAGCGATCTGGGATAGATCTGAAATTGTCTAGAATGATAGTATGTCCAGTATTGTTACTGTTCCATTGAGAGGTGGCTCTAAGCCTCACACATGAGTTGGCTGCCACCATTTTGGAGAAGATGTCAAGAGGTGTTAGGTTTAAAAGCACATCCAGGGCTGCAGTTGGTGTTGAGCGAAGTGCTCCAGTGATGCACATAACTGCTGACCGCTGGACCTTGATGAACTTATTTAGATTTACCATCTTGTCCAGTGCGGTCCACCATACGACAACTTAATAAGTGAGTATCGGTCTAATTACCGAAGTGTATAGCCAGTGGGTTATTTTTGGGGAGAAGCCCCATTTTGATCGTATGGCCTTTTTGCAAGTAAAAAGCGCTACAGTGGCCTTTTTTACTCTTTCATCGATATTTGCCTTCCAATTTAATTTTTTTGTCTAAAATGAGGCCTAAATATTTAGCTTGGTCGGAAAACCTTAATGGTATTCCTTTAATCTTAGGTGGGCTGAGCTGAGGAATTTTGTACCTTCTTGAAAAGAGTACTAGTTCTGTTTTATGTGGATTGACGTCCAGGCCACATTGCTTAGCCCATTTTGTTAGCCTATTCAAGGCATTTTGTAGGAGTTCCGAGAGAACTTGGGAGTGTTTTCCAGATACAGATATTGCAACATCGTCAGCATAGGCAATCACCCTGAAACCCTCTGCTTCTAATGATGTTAGAAGGTCGTTTACTACCATGTTCCATAAGAGAGGCGAAAGGACCCCTCCTTGTGGGGTACCTCGATTCACCGATCTGGTGGTAGCAAAACTTCTCATGCTTGAAGTTATTGCCCTGCTTTTGAGCATGAGACTAATAAAATCTATGAATGGTTTCTTTAATTGCAGCTTTTCCATTGCTGTCGTGATCGCTTGGTAACTGACGTTGTTGAAAACTCCTTCAATATCTAGGAAAGCTACTAGCTTATATTCTTTGTATTCGAGGGAATATTCAATACTGCGTACCAGCGAATGAAGTGCTGTTTCTACTGATTTTCCCTTAGAGTAAGCATGTTGAGCTGTGGAAATGAGACATGGTTTTAGGTTATATCTGATGTAAATTTCAATCAATCTTTCCAAGGTTTTAAGAAGGAAGGATGATAGGCTGATTGGTCGTAGATCTTTAGGGTTAACGTGGGAGGGTTTCCCTGCTTTAGGAATGAAGACTACTTTTGCCATTCTCCAGGCTTTGGGAATATATCTCAGCCTTAAACAGCTTGTCAGAATGATTTCCAATGGTGGAATGATCATGTCTGAGCATTTTTGTAGTTCGGCCGGAATGATTCCGTCTGGTCCTGGAGATTTATATGGATCAAAGCTATTTATGGCCCATTGCAGTTTTTCCCGCGTTATTAGATCAACTAAATCGCTTGTAGAAGCTTGAGACTCTGATGTTAAGTCGTTAAGTATGTTAGAGCTACCTGGAAAGTGGGTGTCTAATATCAGATTAAGAGATTCTTCATCTGTGATAGTCCATGTGCCTGCATCTGTCTTTAAAGCACTGGGTATTGTTGGACTTTTTGAGAGAATTTTCCTGAGTCTTGAGGCTTCTGAAGTATTTTCTATTTTGCCACAGAAGTTTCTCCAAGAAGACCTCTTACTCTTCCTTAATTCTTTTTTATATTGCTTTAGAGCTTGTTTGTATAAGTCCCAGTCAGAAAGAGATCTAGTGTACTTAGATCTATTGAAGAGTTTGCGACAACTCTTTCTGAATGGTTCTAGTTCTTTACGCCACCAATGAGGTTTCTTTTTTCCCTTTAAAATGGTTACAGGGCATGAAATTCTCATTGATTCATTGAAGGCTTCAGTGAGATGATTCACAGAAAGGTCTAGTTCATCTTTACTGGAGGAGCTTTTAAGAAGGTTGTAATCAAGTAATTGTGTTAGTACCTCCCTATATCGTTCCCAGTTTGTATTCCGGTGATTGCGAAAACCCGTAGATATGTTTGCCACATCTCTGAGCTCAAACTGAATGTACTTGTGGTCAGAGAAGGAATTCTCTTTTGAGACATGCCAGTTTGAAATCAGATTGTGGATCGAGTCAGAGGTAAGTGTAATATCAAGTACCTCTTTCCTATTCTTGGTTACAAAAGTGGGTTCATTACCAATATTACTTATGAGTAGGTTAGTGCTTAGTAAGTAATCAAATAAGGACTCACCTCTCTCATTTATGTCAGAGCTACCCCATACCGTGTGATGGGCGTTAGCGTCCGAACCAATCAGGAGACCAACTTTTCTTGATTGCGCGTCCGCAATTGCCTTCCTCAAGGTGTCACCTGGAATTGGGCTGTCGTGGCCTAGGTAGGAGGATATGAGCCAGTACGTGGCTTTGTCCGTTACGTTAATACTTAAGCAAGGAAAAATTAATTTAATTAAAATATTTATTTCGGTAATTTTCAATTTTCTCAAGAACTAGAAGACATAAAGTCATCTAGTTTTCAGTTTTTGATCAAAAACAAATAAGAGCAATGAATTCTAAAAAAAACAGTAAATAATTTGAAAGATTTGAAAAACTACACTTTAAACCTTTTTTTATTTTTTTTTTTTTGCATAAATTTTTAGTTTAAAACAATTTTTTTCAAAAACTATGCATAGTTTTGACTTTATTTAAAAACAAGCTAATAGACAAAAATGTTGGCTTTAAAAAAAGGTATAATACTTAATTGTAAGTATTACCGTTATTTTTTAATTATTTTTTTTCCATTTAATGTACATATTTTTTTAAATTGCCCTTACCGCCTAAACGGGGGGAGATAGACCCCGCCTCCCATAGTAAAAAATGCTTGTTTTAGCTGTTCTATACAAATCCGTCGTTAAACTTTGTCGCCAAAGTTATCGTACTCTCCCCTATATTGTTAACTATTTCTAACGTTGAGTATATTAAAAAAAAAAAAGAAAGATTGTAATACTTGAAACAGATTTCATAGACTTATGGACGGTTAAGTTTCAGGAAACTTGGTTCGGGGTTTAGTTAACAGATACCAAATTGTAATTATTTTTTCTTTCCTTTCGCGCGATTTTTTAAAAAAAGTTAAAGTTGATAAAGATTTTTCTCAATTTTAAAGTTCTTAGTCTTTGTGCGATATCAAAGTAGACAGTGGGGGTGGCTGAATGCAGCTCCTGGAATCGTCGTGACCTGGAAGTGAATCCAGCGGGCGGCGAATTCCAGGGTGACTTGCACTTAGCTGTGAGAGAAGAGCGAGTAAGCGGGACTGCGAGAATTTCATCACAAGTTGAGATCAACAAGCCGATCTCCGATTGGCTGTTGATGATGTGATTGAAATCCGCCACTCCATATTGGCTGAAAGCTAAAATGGCGGGAGATAAAAAAAAGAAGAGACAGGACAGATCTTGAGATCTGGCCGTCAATTCTTACAAAACATTCAAAGTGAGTGCACAGAAAGTTTGATATCGAAACAAAGACAGAGTGAAAGAAAAAAAATTGAGAAAAAATAGAAAGTGAGTTGTGTCGTTTAAGAAAAAAAAAGAAAATTTAAGGATTAAAAGGAGAGGAAAGGAAAATAAATAGTTGGGGATTTTACAGGAAAAACAAAAAAAAAGGAAAAAGATAAGTACAATTTTTATTTTGTGTTGAAGTTTTTTTTTTATCCCAATTTTATTGCTGGGAATTAAGACCTTAACGGTCTATGAAATCTTTCGTTTAAATTTTGGAAAAGATCCTGAGTTTTTATCCTGCGTTTGCAAGGTTTTTCAGGCATATTTAAATTAATAAATGTATCTAAAAAGTTTCCATTTTGTTTTCTTTCTATAGTGGTTATATTTTTTTTCGTTGGTGTTTTTCTCTTCTTGTTTCAGAAAAGATTTGCAATTTCCTTTTTTTTCTCATTTCAGGGAAAAAATTGCTGGCACCCCTTTATTTCTTACTAAACGTAAGAACGCCCCTGTGGCAATAATAATAAAATCAATAATTTTGATATCAACGTGATATCAATATCATCAGCAACTTAATTAATCGAATCGTCGATTAATTGGTATTCGCTGAACCCACCCCTTTCTGAGCTCGTCGTGGTGGCAGCACTTAATTTGCTGCCTGTTGCAATTTGGCCTCTTCGCCGCTGTTGTTTGAAAGTTCGGCATAATTTCTTCATTTGATATTTTGCGCGGTCGAATTGTTTAAGTGTTTTCCTTTTGTTTGTTTTTAATTTCATTTTCGATTTCGTGTAATTTGATTAAAAATAATCTAATAATTATCGGGAATAAAATTGCAAAAAATTGTCGCCCATAACGTGGGGCTTGTAAAAGGAAAAAATTTACTTCATTCTTTTGGAAATCTTGTGTGGAAAAATTTACTTGTTGTTTTTGGGAAATCTTGTGCTGTGTCGTGGTGTCTGTTTTTTGATAAGTTTGTGACTTCTTTGTTCTTTTGTTTGCATTGAAAGTGGTACTGCTAATCCTTTTTATTTTCTACAGGATATTTGTGAAATTAAATCCAGGATATCTGTGAGGATTAATCCAAGAATAACTTGTATGACGGGGAGTTGAAGCAGCGGTGGAAATTGTCCAGTTGATTGGCTATTAAAGGTTTTCAATATTTGTATGAGTGAGTGATTTTCTTTTATTTGGTTTTCTTGTTTTTCCATTTAATTAATTATTTTCTTAAAAATACATACATACATATATACATATATTTATATTGAAGGTGACCCTTTGATCACGTCTATATAATTATATAGTTTGTTTGCATTGAAAGTGGTACTGCTAATCCTTTTTATTTTCTACAGGATATTTGTGAAATTAAATCCAGGATATGTGTGAGGATTAATCCAAGAATAACTTGTATGACGGGGAGTTGAAGCAGCGGTGGAAATTGTCCAGTTGATTGTCTATTAAAGGTTTTCAATATTTGTATGAGTGAGTGATTTTCTTTTATTTGGTTTTCTTGTTTTTTCCATTTAATTAATTATTTTCTTAAAAATACATACATACATATATACATATATTTATATTGAAGGTGACCCTTTGATCACGTCTATATAATTATATACATATATACTCATATATATAATCATTTCAATATTAAATCAATAAGAATTTTGGTGCGTTAATAATTTGAAGTTTTTTTTACTGACGATTCTTTTGTTTTTTGGCTGTAGTGAATTTTATTTAATTTTGATATAATTTTTATTGGTGTTACCAGAAAAACTTTTTTTTTAATTTTCTTAAAATTGATTTTAATATAATTTGGTTTTCTGGTGTTACCATATTGACTTTTTTGTAGGTTTTCTTAAAATTTATTTGATTTTTTTTCTTTACTGGGGTTACCATATTATCGTTATCGTATTGATTTTCTTCTAGGATTTCTTAAAATTTATTTGATCTGTTGTTGGGGTGACCATATTTTTTTTGATTCCTTAAAGTGAATTGGTATAGTATTATTTTTTTGGGTTACCATATTGTTTTCTTGGTTATTTTAAAAATTTCTTTAAATCTACTTTAGTGGTGTTACCATATTTTTTTTCCTCTATTGCTAATTTTTTTTATTGGTTTAAGCTGAGGTTGAGATTTTCCGTAAGTTTTTCTTACTTTTTTTTAAACATCGATAGTTTTGAAATTTTCTTTTTTGATTGGGCATAATAGTCGTCGTTGTTTTAATTCCTGTTTTTAGTATCAACGGTTTTAAATAAAATTTTGTTGTAGTCTTCTTTTGGAAATACTTTTTCTTCGTTAGTATGGATATTAATAGGCTTTCCAAAGAAGAACTCGTTTATGAGTTGCGGGCTAGGGGCCTAAAGGAAGGGTCTAAGGTGGATGAGATGAGGATGATTCTCAGGGCTAGTCGCATGTTGGAACGGACTGGTTCAATTTCTTCGGATAGTCCTCACTATCCATATTCATTTGAAGAGGATTCAAAAGCGGTTAGGGCGAAAGTTTTGGAAATTAGGGGTTTGCTTCCGAGTGTATCAAAAAATCCGAAGTCATCGGATTACCAGAAAGTGTTCACAAAAATCGAGTGGTCGTTGGGTAGGATCTCTAGGGCTAAGGCCGAATCGTCGGATGAGGTTAACGAGGTAGCGGATTTAAGAGGGGAAATTTTGCTTTTGATGGCTAAATTGTCCGAGGTAGAGGAGGTGATGGAACCTCCTAAAAATGTTAATAATAATAATGATAATAATAATAACCAATCATCAATGTCGACAGCAGATTTGGAAGCACCAGCTGCGTCAGTCGGCCAACGAACGAGCTCTAGTGGGTTCCAACTACAGGGTGATACACCCCGTGACCGGAATCCCGAGCGACCATTTAAGTGGAACGTGCAGTTCTCTGGTGAACGGTGTGGTTCATCAGTGAACTCTTTTATTGAAAGAATCGAAGAATTGAGGGAGGCTCGCGGTGTTTCGGAAGAAGCAATTTACAGGTCAGCGGTGGATTTATTTACTGGGAAGGCGCTCCTTTGGTTTAGGGCGATTAGGGACACGGCTTCAACATGGAAAGAGTTAGTTAGGGAATTGAAGTTGGAGTTTTTGCCCTCCAACTATCATGATCTCTTGTTGGATGAGGTCAGGCGCCGAACCCAGGGTAAGGAAGAGTCAATAGGCATGTACGTTGCGCTCATGCAGACTCTTTTCAAACGTTTTTCGGAGCCTCTGAGTGAGAATAGAAAGTTGGCTATTCTCATGAAGAATATCGCTCCATTTTACCAGACACAGCTACGTTTAGCTGACATTAAGTCAGTCAATGATTTGGTGGCCTTGGGCAGAAGGCTGGAAACCATTAGGGCAAATGTCGAGTCTTTCGTTCCTCCACCCTCTTATCGCAACAGGTCGGCTTTGGAGCCGGATGTTGCGTATATCGCCTCAGTATCGGATACTCGAGTTGCGGTTAACCCTGATCCCCCTCCCAATAGAAACAATCGTTGTTTTAAGTGTAACCGGGAAGGCCATTTCGCTAATTCCTGTTCCGCTCCTAGGCGCTGTTTTGGTTGTTCTGGAGCATCGCGAACAATTATTTGTAGGGACGCATGACATGTTTTAAAAGATGTAGGATTACAATTAGATAATTCAAATGTTAGGGAAGTTTATTTCGTAGATGGTGCAAGTATAGGAGTTTTAGGAATAGTTAAAATACCCATTGTTGTAGAGAGTAGGTCAATTTTGATTGCATGCTTAGTCATTCCCAACCTACCGCATGCTTTGATTTTGGGTGCCGATTTTTGGGCATTATCGGGTATAGTCCCGGATTTACGTTCAAACATGTGGAGTTTTTCGAGCCAGGAGATAGTGGCTTCGATAGATACTACGTCTATCACAGAGTAGTCTGAATTAGACGAGGATCAGAAAGGAATATGCCAGAGGGATTAGGGGTAACAACAATGGTAGAACATGTCATTAAAACTTCGTCTGAGCCGATTAAACAAAGGTATTACCCGGTTTCACCGGCAATGCAGGAACATATAGATAGATCACTTCAGGAGATGTTGGAAGAGGACGTCATTGAGAAATCAAACAGTCCTTGGGCTTCCCCAATTGTTCTCATTAGGAAAAAAGATGATAGTTTTAGGTTTTGTGTCGACTTTAGGAAGGTTAACCAGGTTACAGAAAGGGATGCGTATCCGTTGCCGATAATTTCGGCTATTTTAGATAAACTTAGGAATGCCAAATATTTAACATCGTTGGACATAAAGTCCGCTTACTGGCAGATTCCAATGGCATTGAAATAGCGGAAATACACTGCTTTTACGGTACCTGGTATGGGTCTATTTCAATTCAAAAGAATGCCTTTTGGATTACACAATGCGCCTGCAACATGGCAGCGTTTCATCGACAGTGTGTTAGGGCCTGAGTTGGAGCCATTTGTTTTCGTGTATCTTGATGATATCATTATCGTCACAGATACATTTGACAAACACTTGGAGATTTTAAATGAGGTTCTTAGGAGATTACGAAAGGTGGGGTTGAAAGTAGGCCGTGACAAATGTAATTTTTGTAGACCTTAACTCAAATTTTTAGGTTATGCAGTCGACAAAAACGGGTTACACGTAGACCCAGAAAAAGTTGATAGTATGGTAAAAATACCTGCACCCAAAAATGTAAAACAAGTTAGGAGTTTTATAGGGACAGTTTCATGGTACAGAAGCTTCGTACCGAATTTCGCAAAATTAGTTAGGCCGTTAACAGATTTGTTGAAAAAGAGTAGGAAATTCGTTTGGTCACAGGAATGTGAAAATAGTTTTCGAAAAGCAAAGGAATGCTTAATCACAGCTCCAATTTTGACATGTCCAGATTTCAAGCTTCCATTTGTCGTTCAGACAGATCCATCCGACTACGGCATCGGGGCCGTACTCACCCAAACATTTGAAGAGGGGGAAAAAGTAATTTGTTACTTAAGTAGGTCACTTAATAGAAGTGAAAGAAATTATTCCACTACGGAAAAGGAATGTTTGGCAGTTTTATGGGCGGTCGAGAAGTTACGGCCTTATATCGAAGGAGTTCGGTTTACGGTCGTAACGGATCACTATTCTTTGATTTGGTTGATCAATCTCAAAGATCCACAAGGTAGACTTGCACGTTGGCAGTTCGGCTCCAACAGTTTGATTTTGAAATCATTCATAGGAAAGGGAAAAAACATGTAGTACCAGACATGTTATCTCGGGGAGTTCCAGAGTGAGCTGGGATTTCAGATGAGGATAAGGACCCTTGGGTGGCTAAGATGGTTTCGTCAGTTGAGTCTAATCCGTTAGCTTTTCCGAATTGGAGAGTAGACAATGGCAGGTTATACAAATTTGTCAAGTCAAATCATGTGATCGTGCATGACAATAACGAAGAGTGGAAGTTAGTAGTCGGAAAGAAAAATATGATAGGAGTTTTGAAAGAGTGTCACGATAGTCCACTAGCAGGGCACATGGGGGTTAGGAAAACGTTCGCGAGAGTAGGAGCTAAATATTATTGGCCTAAGATGAGAGTAGACGTCACTCAATATTTCCACTTAGGACAGCCACCGCAAAGGCGGTATGTAAAGAGTTAGAAGATAACGTTTTTCTGTTATTTGGAGTTCCCAATTTTGTCATTTGCGACAATGGTCCGCAGTTCAAGAGTAGGGAGTTAAGGTCACTTTGTGAAGGTTATTCATCGAAAATTAGGTTTACTCCGCATTATCATCCACAGGTTAATCCTGCCGAAAGGATTAATCAAATCATTAAGACAACCTTGAGAGCGTATGTTTCAGAGAACCACCGAGTCTGGGATTCTCAGTTAGCTAAGGTAGCTTGTGCTATACGCACATCTCAACATGAGGTTCTAGGTGTTAGTCCGTACTATGCGAATTTTGGAAAGGAGATGGCAACGAGTGGGCCCTTTTAAAATTTCAAAAAGGTTATCTCCCTGGACTTATGTTCTGGAAGATGACAACGGCAAAGATCGTGGCACTTGGCACATAAAAGATCTGAAGCCATTTACGTCGTTTTCGGAAAACGAATAAATATTGGAAGTCCTTTTTAAGTAATCTTGTTTGTGTTATGAACAAACACCTTTTCAAGGAGGAAAGGGTGGGATTTGTTGCGTTATAAATAAATGCAACAAGTTTTTTTTTGTACACTTAATTTCAATTTTTAATTAAGATGATGCATTGTGCATCCACTTGTGTTTTGTTTACAATCTTCGATTTGGCAAATGTCACCATCCTTCTACACGAGGATGAGAGAGAGCGGGACGGCCATAGTCCTTCTGACCATGGTTCTCTCTGTCATTTTCGTGAGGAAAAAAATACCAAGTTTCGTTTCAGGTTTCAAAAGAAGGATGGTTTCCATTTAAGTGAAACCAAACCAGATGGACGGTCTGGTGGATGCGTACAGAAAGGTTTCATGTGAAGTCACTCCAAATGGAGAATGGCCTACGGCCCAACTTTAAGTCTTAAGAAATTTTGTTTGTAAATTTATATTCTTTTGCAATTCTTTTGTTTATATTGTTAACTATTTCTAACGTTGAGTATATTTGCAATTCTTTTGTTTATATTGTTAACTATTTCTAACGTTGAGTAAATTAAAAAAAAAAAGAAAGATTGTAATACTTGAAACAGATTTCATAGACTTATGGACGGTTAAGTTTCGGAAAACTTAGTTCGGGGTTTAGTTAACAGATACCAAATTGTAATTATTTTTTCTTTCCTTTCGCGCGATTTTTTAAAAAAAGTTAAAGTTGAAAAAAAAGAAAATTTAAGGATTAAAAGGAGAGGAAAGGAAAATAAATAGTTGGGGATTTTACAGGAAAAACAAAAAAAAGGAAAAAGATAAGTACAATTTTTATTTTGTGTTGAAGTTTTTTTTTATCCCAATTTTATTGCTGGGAATTAAGACCTTAACGGTCCATGGTCTATGAAATCTTTCGTTTAAATTTTGGAAAAGATCCTGAGTTTTTATCCTGCGTTTGCAAGGTTTCTCATGCATATTTAAATTAATAAATGTATCTAAAAAGTTTCCATTTTGTTTTCTTTCTATAGTGGTTGTATTTTTTTTCGTTGGTGTTTTTATCTTCTTGTTTCAGAAAAGGTTTGCAATTTCCTTTTTTTTCTCATTTCAGGGAAAAAATTGCTGGCGCCCCTTTATTTCTTACTAAACGTAAGAACGCCCCTGTGGAAATAATAATAAAATCAATAATTTTGATATCAACGTGATATCAATATCATCAGCCACTCAATTAATCGAATCGTCGATTAATTGGTATTCACTGAACCCACCCCTTTCTGAGCTCGTCGTGGTGGCAGCTGCCTGTTGCAATTTTGCCTCTTCGCCGCTGTTGTTTGACAGT
This sequence comes from Eupeodes latifasciatus, assembly GCA_920104205.1. Classification (NCBI taxonomy): domain Eukaryota; kingdom Metazoa; phylum Arthropoda; class Insecta; order Diptera; family Syrphidae; genus Eupeodes; species Eupeodes latifasciatus. The sequence goes on along the minus strand of CAKKTC010000081.1, from coordinate 57,634 downwards.
TCGGCATAATTTCTTCATTTGATATTTTGCGCGGTCGGTGTTTTCCTTTTGTTTGTTTTTAATTTCTTTTAATTTCGATTTCGTGTAATTTGATTAAAAATACTCTAATAATTATCGGGAATAAAATTGCAACATGATTTGCACCGAAAATGCTGCGGGGTGAGTTGGTAAAATATTTGTATTATATTTTGTATTAATCATTTGGTTTTTCTTTCAGTTTTTGTTTATAGGTTTTGGAGTGTCGGACGATATCTTGTATTCAGGGCCGGCCCAAGCTAAACTTGCGCCCTGTGCAAGATTTGTAGAAAGCGCCCCTTTTTTATATTTTTTTTACACATAAACTGATACACAAGCATAAGCCTTTCCCAGATTACCCAGGAGGTAGACTTTCAATGCGTTTTTTTTATTGAGGTATCCCCAGGAGGCCTAAACCATTAAACTAAAACGCAGCGAAGAAATGAGCAGAGGGGAAACTTTTAAACTTGGAAACTTACTTTTCTGGCCTTACATTTTGCAAATTCAGAAAAGAGATCATCAAAGTCTAAAGAATTTAATAATTTCTTTTCAATGGACATTATAGATAAACCTACCAATCTCTCTTGAGTCATGGTTGTCCTAAGATAATTTTTAATAATTTTAAGTTTAGAAAAACTACGTTCTCCTGAAGCTACCGTGACCGGGATTGTATTAAGGATTTGGAGAGCAGCTACTAAATTCGGAGCAAAATCTTCAAGGTTTGAACTAAAAATAAAATTTAACACATCTAAACTTGAGCTTTGTGGCGTAACAAGCTGGGATATTACGGTTAACTCTTGAAATAATTCTTCTCCATCTAAATATTTAAAACTACTTTATGTTAAAACATTCTGCAAATTAAGGCATGAAGCACGTACATTTTTATTTTTTAAACATTCGCTTATGTTACTCAAAAATGTAAAATTGATACTATACGTATCAAACCTTTCAAGTATTTGAAAAAAAAAATTCAACTTTGAATCTTTGTTTCGGCTAATATAGTTTCAGGACATTCATCAGCATAAAGTATTTTTCTCCGTTGAGATCGCAATGATGAAGCTACAAGAAACATATTTGGTATTTCTAGGGAACTAGCAATACGCTCGGTTAATTGAACATACCTACTCATTAAATTTTTCATCGGAACGCATTAAAATCAAACTGTTTTTTGTATTTTCTAAAACTGTTATGCCAGTTGACAGATTAACGGACGGACTTTGCAAATATTTACTAGTTTAATTTATATTTTCTAAAATATCAAACCAAATTGGCAGGCAGCAAATAAATGTAAAATCAAAAATTTTATTTCCTAACGATTCTGCAATGTTTTTTGCCTCTAGATTTCTTAATTCTATAGGGCTTCATATATTTCTTGAACTTGAAAAAAAGTTAAACAAACATTGAATTGTATCGAAAATTTTAACTGCATAAAATGAGAACCGAGCAGCATCATTAACCACTAAATTTAAAGAATGCGGGCAACATGGAACCAAAAATGCTCTTGGTTCCAGGGTTTGAATTCGAATCTGAACACCCGCTTCTTTTCCTTCCATATTCGAACCATTATCATAACTTTGGCTTTGACAGTTAGATACTTATTAAAATTTCATTTAATTCAAGCTTGTCTAAAATCAACTGAGTCAGTCACATTACGGTCTTGTCACAAAATACGTCACTTCTATTAAAAACTGATAGCTATTTATTTAATATTAATTAACCAACAAAGCGAAAAAACAATCGAAACAATCTGCATTCTGCACCAGACTAGATATACATTAAAAGTAGCCGTTACAACAGTCATTAACTTTCAAAAAAAAAAAGTGTGCAAGAACAATTCGACTCCACATAGAATCATCCCTCTTTAACTTTTAAGCTCTATGCTCCTTTTCCATTCTATTAAAAAGTTCATCTCCTGTAATCAGGCACTTAACTCTTACACAGTGTGCAAGTGCAATAAGAAAACCTGCACGCTCTGACCCATATGATTCCGTATGAATAAGTTTTTTTTAAATATCTCCCATGTTAGTTTCGATACTCAGTGTGCAAAAAAGAAAACTTGCACATCAATTGACCATACCTACCTACCTACATACCTAATTTCCAAATATTTCACCCTGTTCAGTTCATACAAGAGAAAAAATCTCAACACAAAAAAGTTCCATGCAAGAGAAAAAACGAAAAAATCTCAACACAAAAAAGTTCCATGCCACCTATGTGCAAGATATATTTCATGCACACCGAGTCCCAAAATTAACATAGAGAGTATGACGAAGCAAAATACTTATTCATATTGAATCGTATGGGCTAGTACGTGCAGGTTTTGTATCACGCACGTTCCTGAATGTGAGTTCTCATCTACAAAGAAAACAACAAAAAAATGTCTCCGAAAGAAGAGAGCAGGTAGGTTGCTGTGCTACTTTCTACTACAAATACTTATCAAAGACACTCCATATATTTTTGTTGTTGTTTTTTTTGTAGATGAGAACTCACATTCAGGTACGTGCGTGATACAAAACCAGAGTATATCTAATAATGAGTAGGGACACTCTCCAAATTTACGTTCTGAGTTCATATTTTAAATTACCGCTATGTCACACAAACACGAGAAATAGATGGTAATAAGAAGTGTTACAGTGTAAAAGAGAAGGAAGAAAAAGAATTTTTCTTTTGACTGTAGCATAGGGTGTTCCGAAAAATAAAGGCATATGTATATCATTTTTTAGAGTAATTTTATTTAGGTCTTATAAATAATGTTTTACATATGTGTAACGCTTAAATATTTATGCTTATTGCTAGATTTTTTCATAGTTGCATTGAAATTCTTGAGGATATGGTATACTCGAACTCGAATAAAAAACTTTATAATAAAGTCCTTATTTTGGTTCTTACAGCAATTGTAATCAAATTCATTTTTTAAAATATCAAACATTTTCATTTCAAAATTATTACAAAAATATAAATTTGGAAAATTAGTTATAAATTTTTGTTCGAGGCTCTCTAATGCATCTAAAAAATCTTGTTGTGGTCGTGTTAAATTCGCACCATCGAATTCTTTAAAATCTGTGAATATGGAGGAAATATTAGGTTGCTGGCTCAGTTCCACTTCACACTTATGGTTTTGACGGTATTTTTTCAAAATATAGACCGCAAAATAATAAAAAGCATTTTGACAACCAAAATCAACAGTTTTGTAGTCAGATTCGGTTTCAAAAGCGTAAATTACTTCGTCTTTTTTTTTCTTCGTTTGATTTAATATGGATATCAATATGCGGCAGTTCCAAATTTATAGTTGGCTCGCAGTTTCCTTGGGTAATGTCCTCCATATACTTATCCGCAAACGACCTTTTGAAAGCACATGTGAATTGAAAAGGAGTCAGCAACTTATTATTTCCTCCTCGATTGCGTAACACAGCAAATGTGTTTTCTAAACAATCTTGATTAAGGTTTCTTGTGAGAAGAAATGTAATACCTTCTTCTTTTAAGTCACTAAAAATATCAATTAGAGCATGTATATTCTGTTGCCATCCATTTATAAATCTCATTTTCTTTGTCACATTAATTGAGCTATCAAAAAAAGTAATATTTTCAAAAAAAGATTTCATTTCGTTTAGAAAATCTATTTGCTCCTTTCTTGCAAAAAATGGCCTTCTGGATGCTTTTGCTTTAAATTGGGATGAGTTGAAAACATCAAATAATTTGTCAATTTTTTCAATTATTTCAGCAGTGTTAATAGCTGTTGACGATGAAGCACCTATACTGGCAAGGGTATAAATACCAGCTGAAACGGTTGAACTTATTGACTGAGAAGCAAGTCTAACACGCATCTTCTGAAAATTGTTTGGGAAAATATGTTCATCAGTCAGTTTTGGAGCCATTTTAAATGCAGATTTTTTGTCTCTTAAGTAAAAATCAATGACATCTTTCCAAGTTGCCTTGTTGTTAAAAAGTGCAACAATGTCATATTTCACTTTCCACTTTGTTCTCCTGAAGAAAGAAAAAAGAAAAAATAATTATTTTTAACCGTATTTTAAGTCTGATCGTAATCTCAGGCAGTTGATGTTATTGTGTTTACAAAACGCTGAAAGGGCGCGAAGTTACAACCAAAATTTAAATTGATCAAAAACCACACAATCTACTACCACAAACTAAAAAAGCGTTCAGATCGTACATCTTTTATAACAAAAAAACATAATCATAGCCTGAGATTATAAGACCAGAGATTTTAAATGTATTTTTTGTACTCAACACAAAAAAACCGTTGCAATTTTTACATTTTCAATAACAAAACAGCAAATATTGCTTACCTTTCTATATTTTCTGGCAGTTTAAAATATTTAACACCAGAATTAACTTCTTCTTCTCGACCGCATGCCAAACACTTTAAATAATGTTTACCCATTTTAATTTTTATTTCAATCACTTTTAAGATACACAAGTCACCCTTTATTCAACTCACTGAAACACTTCCGCACAAATGAATACAATTCAAACCAGATCGCCTTTAAAAATGCATTATGAAAAAATGTAAACAATTCGTATTCCACCCCTAATTACATTTTAGTGTTACCAGCTGTTTTAAATACGTACTAAAGAAGTAAAAAATACTGTTTCTTATACTACGCTAAACATAGCTTTTTTTATGTTTTTAGAAGAACAAAACAAAGATGAAGTTGCAATTTTCATATTTCAGAACGATACATTTATTTAAAAATTAAATAAGAGGTATAATTTATAAAATAAAAAAGTGACACAATAAATAAAAGAAGAGTAGAGGCTGGTCACATTCAATTAATGAAAAGCACAGCAAAACCACACACACACATGTGATCAAACTGGATCGCCTTTAAAAATCCATTATGAAAAAAGACCTCGTTTATGTATCATACGATCGAAGGTGTATGTGTTGGTGTTGGGAAAACCGATTGTGTATCTTTCTAACATTAGCTATGTCAGGTAAGGATTAAAATGGATACATTTGACCTGTTTTCACTCATAATAATTTTTTGTTTTGTTTTATTGTTCATTTTTAATTGTATTAGTAGGTGTTGCATATGTGTAGAGAGTGTCCCTACTCATTATTAGATATACTCTGTACAAAACCTGCACGTACTAGCCCATACGATTCGATATGAATAAGTATTTTGCTTCGTCATACTCTCTATGTTAATTTTGGGACTCGGTGTGCATGAAATATATGTATCTTGCACATATGAGGTAGCATGGAACTTTTTTGTGTTGAGATTTTTTCGTTTTTTCTCTTGCATGGAACTTTTCTGTGTTGAGATTTTTTCTTTTTTTCTCTTGTATGAACAGGGTGAATGGTGAAATATTTGGAAATGAGGTAGGTAGGATTTTTAGTTCTGCGATATCTTGAGTTAAATTTTCATTGAATGCAACAATGAAATTGATGTTAGTTAGTGCGCAAGAGATAACTTAGGACAGTTGTGATGTGATGGATGTTTTTTTGAGATTATTTTAAGAATGTTTGTGGTTCAAAAAATGGCAAATAGTAGTACATATTTTTTTGCGCAAGATCAGATTACATTTTCTTGCTCCTGGCAATGCGCCCCCAGAATTCTGCGCCCTGTGCATTTGCACATTATGCACATATGCTTTGTCCGGCCCTGCTTGTATTAATACCTTTTGGAATACTCCTGATAACATCTGGTATGCTTCCTTTTTTATACTTTCTTATTTTATTTTATAGTTTCAATTTATACAATATTTGATTTGTATTTTAATTATTTTTTGATTTTGCCTTTTATATATTTTTTTAATTTGAATTTTATTTTTGAATGTGATGAATGTTTTATTTGAGTGTGTGTGAGTTCTTTTAATTTATTTAAATTATTTTGCTTAAAATTATTTATTTTATAATTTTATATTTTGTTTTAAACTTCTTAATTAATTTCAGGTTTTCGATTTCGTTTTGTTTGTAATTCTTTTATGTTTTGTGTTGAGAATCTTCTATTTTGTAAATGAGTTTAGGTGTTAGCATGTAAGTTTATTTAGGTTTTATATGATTGATTTTAGTATAAATGTGTTGAGTTTTAGTGGACTGTATGGGTGGTTGATTTTGATATTTATGAGTGTGATTTCAAATGTTCAATAAGTGAGTATGTTGAAATTCGTTTTATTGAGTAGATTTTAATTCAGGTTTCTTTATATTTGAGTTGGTTGTAATTCAGAATGGATTTTAATTCAGTTTTAATTATGTTTGAGTGGGTTATAATTCAGAATGAATTTTAATTCAGTTTTAATTATGTTTGAGTGGGTTAGGGTAAGTTTTTCTTTTTTTTTCTTTTTATATTTGAATGCGTTGGTTTTTTCATATTTGAGTGGGTTAGTTTTCATATTTGAGTGGGTTGATTTTCCATTCTTTGTATTATGTTTATTTATTCATTTAAGTTTTGATGAATTGTTTTCATATTTTCTTTGGGTTTTTAGACTTCATTTTCTTACTTCTAATTTTTCTTTTTTATTTTGTTTATCGAGTTTCAATACGATTCCTTTTGGTTTTAAATTGTTTCGTGTTTTTGATGAGCTTTGTTGGATGGAAGTGGACATATCTTTGTGATAGGTCTCTTAAATTCATTGTATTGTGTTCGCACTTTGACTACACGGATAAGATCATCTTGTCCTGGGTAGGTTTCCACTATTCTTGTCATGGGCCATTTTGCTGGTGGAAGTCTTTCATCTCGTAGCAGAACTAAATCTCCGATTTTGGGTTGCTCCTTGATTTTTAGCCACTTAGGTCTATTTTGAAGCCTTGTGAGGTATTCTCCGCTCCATTCCTTCCAGAAGGTCTGTAGTCAGGCTTGTAGACGTTTTCATCTATCCAGGTATCCAATCTTTTCTACTGCTAGGTCTGCTTCGGGAACTATATGAGCTGATGTGCCGATTAAAAAATGAGATGGTGTTAAAGCATTGAAATCTTCCAAGCTGTCTGTAACCGGACATAGAGGTCTCGAGTTAAGGCAAGCTTCTATTTGCGCTAGAAGCGTACTGAGCTCCTCGAACGTCAGGGCTTGGTTTTGGGCAACGCGACGCAAATGGTATTTGACAGATTTCACTCCTGCTTCCCATAAGCCTCCAAAGTGAGGAGAAGCGGGAGGAATAAAATTCCAATTGGTACCCATTTTACTCAATGAGTCAGCAATATCGGTATAGTTGAGCTTAGCAGCATTTAGCATTTTTTGGAGTTCCACACTAGCACCTTTAAAGTTGGTCCCACAGTCACTATATATGTTTGCACATATGCCTCTGCGAGATGTAAATCTTCGGAACGCGGCAATAAAGGCTTGTGTCGTTAGATCTGTGACAGCCTCAAGATGAATTGCCTTTGTTGAAAGGCAAATAAAAATGGCGAAATAGCCTTTGAACTTTTTAGCACCTCGTCCTTTCCAGGCCTTTACTTCTATCGGTCCGGCGTAGTCGACACCAGTGTGTGTAAATGGTCTTGAAACATTTACTCTTGGTGCTGGAAGGCGTCCCATCAGTTGTTGCAATGGCTTAGGTGCATTCTTGAAACAGGTAAAACATTTATTAATGTACTTTTTGACCGTTCTCTCCATGTTGAAGATCCAAAAACGATTTCGAATGTGTGCAATCACTTGGTGAATACCACCATGTAGAGTTTTCTCATGGGCATATTCAATTATTAATCGGGAGAAATTATGATCTGGCTTCAACACAATTGGATGCTTTTGATCGTATGTTAGGGTGGCATTTTGAAGTCTACCTCCGATTCTTAATATTCCACATCCATCAATAAAAATTCAGAGATTTGTTGAGTTTGGTTCTTTTGGTTTTCTGTAGTTTATTTATGACATCAAGAAACATAAGTCTTTAAACACTTTTGATAGCTGTTCGCATGGAAATATCGAGTTCTATGGGTGTCAGAACCGATTTTCTTCGATACGTTTCTTCTTTTCTGCTGTTATAGGTAAATCTGTGAACATTGGCTATAATTCTTAAGGCTTTTGTGAGTTTGGATTGTTTACAAAGCACATCTAAAATTCCATCGGTATTTTGTATTGCTAAATGAGTTTTGATTTCTCGTTTTTCTTCATTTGTTTCACATTGGGTGGGTTGTTCTGGTATGGAGAATTTCCAAATCTCCTGAAGAAAGGGTGGTCCTTTCCACCTTTGAAATGCAGCATTAAAAACAACACGTAGTAACTTCGTTGTTGTACTGGACTCTTCCATTTGATTGAGTGTAAGGTATTCTTTTAAGCACTCGTTATATTCTTTGTGTAGTGTTGGGTTGTTTAATAATTTCTTTTCTTGTTTATAAAACATCATTAAGGCCTTTTGTTTTGTTGACATACGTCTTGGTCGATGAAGTTCTTTGAAGGGTAGTGGAACTTCAAAGCGCCCTCCCGGCATACGCTTGATGTATTGTAGAAAGTGATTCTCGCACTCGACATCTTCTTCATCTACAGCTTTTTCATAGGGAGTTTCTTCCTTTTCCCAAAATGCTCGCATTTGTGTGTCGATATCTACGAACTGTGTGTAGACTTGAAGAGAAAAGGGCTTTTCCAAAGGAACTTTCCCCAAAATAATCTAACCAAACCTGGTTTTTTGAGCTATTGGAGCGACTTGTTCCTCATTGCGTATGACTTCGTCTAATAAAATTTCGCAATATATGTCATTCCCTAAAAAAATGTCAATGTTGCCAGGGCGATTAAATGAAGGATGTGCTAATTCCAGTCCTTGTAAATGCTTCCATCTGCTAACGAAGACTTCTTCATTTGGTAAAAGTCCTGTAAGGGTCTTGTATATGTAACCTCTTGTCGACGTAACAAAATCTGAGTAATTAGAACTCAGATTCAAATTTACAAAATGTTTACAAGGGCTGGCTTTGTTTTGTCCTAAAACAGAAACGTCAAAGGAAGTTGGAATCTTTTTAAGACCCAATAATTGAGCTGCCGATTCGGTTATGAAAGTAGCTTGAGATCCAGAATCGATCAAAGCTCTTAATTGAACAAAGTCTCCTTGGGCTGATTTGACTTTTATAATCACTGTGGCTAATAAAATTTGTGTTCTTTTAGATTCGTTTAGATGAAAACAGTTCGAAGATGTTGAAGGCGGTATATTGTTGGGTTGAAAATTTTGAGCATTTGGATTAAATTCTGTTGCTACATGATGTGCTTGTGAGCGATTTGGATTCTGGGTGTTTATATTTGTGTGAGCGAATGTGTTTCTATTATTATTCTGTTGAGTGGGTGTACATGAGTTTGTTTGTAATTGAGCGCGAGGATTATTTGTGTTATTATTATTTGTGTTGTGTTGAAATTTCTTATGATTACCTTGAGAGCTTGATTGTTGATTGTATGTATTTGGAAAGGTATTTGAATGCGAGTATGGTTGCTGATTTGTGTTGTTAAAATTCGAATTGTTGCTAAAATGTAGGAGTGAGTTGTGTTTTTTATGGCAAAAATGACACGACTTATTGCTTGGGCACAAATTTGTTAGGTGACTGTAGGCTAAACAATTGCCAAATTGTCTAACAACTCGTTGTCTCGCACTTACGTCCATTTTTAAAAATTTCGAACATGTTTGTAAGGAATGTACACCTTTATGAAACACCTTACACGTAAAATTCTCTGTCGCCTCAGTATTGAGATGAAAAACATTTTTTGGTTGTTTTTTCTGTGTTGATGTTGTATTTGTTTGGTACTGTTGGTGCATCATCTCTAAGGTTCGGAACCTCGTTTCCAAAAAGTCAGAGAACTCTTTAAATGTAGGGATCTCTTTTTTAGTTCCGAGAGTTGTTTCCCATTTCGATTGCACCGTAGCCGGTAGCTTTTTCAAAAGCAAAAATATTATTATTGCATCCCAGTGATGGACAGGCAATTGCAGGTTCTTTAAGGCGTGTAAAATTTTTGTAGAATTATCTAATAATTCCCTTATGCCCTTAGCATTTTCTTCTTTAACTACATTTAATTCGTAAAACAACTTAAGTTCGTCGTTAACGAGGATTCTTTTGAAATCGTATCTCGTTGTCAAGAGTTCCCAAGCTTTATCATAGCTTGCATCATCTACACTTATGTGTTCTAGTAAAATACCAGCACCTTCTTTACAACTTGACTTCAAATAATGTAACTTTTCTATGTTCGTAAGTGAAGTGTTGTTATGCACCAGTGAAACAAACTGGTCATGGAAAGAACGCCAATTTTGATATTCTCCCGTGAATGTCGGTGGGTGAATTTTTGGCAAACGAACATCGTGCGGCTTGTCATTGGTCGACTTTTGCACCAAAGTCGGAGCAGACGCATCTTTTGCTTTAGTTGCTGCTTCTGCTGCTGCAAACTTGTCTAGCTCATCTAATAACAAAGATTTATAAATTGTATATATCTCACCAGCTTCATTAAAAAACTCTTCGGTTGAAGTTATGTCTTCATCGCTGCAAACAGCGATTTGGTGCTGTTGAACAATGGTTTGCCAATTGTTACTTAGCGTTTCAAGCCGCGTAGAGACATAGTTTTTTGTCCTACGAGTTGCAGAAACTGTCTTCTTAAAATTATCATAATCTTTTGATATCTGAGCACATACATTTTTTAAAATTTTGACAGCATTCATTTTGATTTATTTAAATTTTCTTTATATTATATTTACATATATATATGTAGTATGTATATAAATTACAAAAGTAAGTTAATTTTACTCACTGCGATTACTTTCAGGAATGGGTAGCTGGACAATTGAACTCTTGGAATGATGACTACGTTGGCGATGACGACGGCGACGTTGGCGATGACGATGGCGATGACGATGATGATGAAGATGATGAAGATGATGAAGATGACTATGATGATGATGATGAAGATGATGATGATGTACATAGATGATTTTATTCACATTAAATGTTAATTAATTACTTTCAAATTCGTTGATTTTGAAAAAGGAACGACAAAATGTCGGCACAATGTCTTTTTAATTAATTGAATTAAACTTTCAAATAATCAATACAGGCGGTTCGTTTTATAAAAGGGATCGATAGGACCAAAATGTTCCGAGTTAAATTCAAACAAAGGTAAGTTAAATTGGAAATAATTCTAAATGAAAAATTAAAATGGAAGATAAAATGAAACACAATCCTTTCAACGTTATAATAGAAGTAAATTTTATTTCATAAGTGACCTTTTTGTCACCTTCGGTTTCTGTACATTATTTACAAAACATATTGACATAAAATTTAATTACATCAAATATTTAACGAAGATCGGGTAGCGTTCTAAGCTATTTCTAGCGGCAGCATCCAACATTAGGATAATCCAAAATTCTTAAATTATGGACAATGGAAATAGAGCTGAAATATAATATTGCTGTCCACCGACGTTAGAAATCGCCGACACATATTTTGATGTACATTGAAAATGTCAAACTCGTGCGAGTGCGATGCATTCAAAAGTAAGGAGTAATAACGCATATAATTTTATGCGAAGCGTGACAATTATGAACAATTCTTGTTCCGATTTTCATGTCAGCAAAACACGGCGGGAATTTATTCTTTATGCAATTTAAATGTGGATGGTATTGGTGGGAAAAGATTAGTTACTTTTTTGAATTAATTGTTGTGACTAATTGAAATAAATTTTAAAGGGAAATGTGAAACACGTGAAAGGCAATTAAAAAGCAAATATTATAAAAATAGAAAAAAGTCTCAACCTGATGTTGATGCGCTGCATCTTTTAGTATTTTATTTTTGTATTTTCTTTCTGTTTTAGTTTTTTTCTTTGAGTTTATGTGCAATGTCTTTTAATTTCATATGTTAAATGTTAAGGTACTCGGATCTTAAAGTCATGCAATCGTTGACAAATTGTAAAATGTCAAATTGATTCAAACCACAAGACTGTTGTATCAGCTTAAAAGAAAGTGTATTAAATACCCTAATGGAAAGTTTTGCATGCTTAAGAACCAATCTGTTTCGTTTCTGAATGTTCTTGGATTTTGCAGAGAAAATCCAAGTTCCCACTGTAGCCTTACTTTCATAGAGGAAATATATTATCTAGAGTCTCGACCGGTACCCGTCCTACCTAAAACAAATTCCATTCGAGGTGAACTCTCTCAAATTCGCTATCGGTGAATACATGTGAGTGGTGAAAAAAAGCAAAATGGGAGATTGTGCTAAAAACTGCTGGAACGACTCAACAGCAGTAACAGCAACTGCAGAGTAGTCAGGCAATTCAGGTTAGTTAAATAACTTACGAGTGATCCAAACAGGAATATTTTAAATTATGTGATTCTTTAGAGCTTCCAACACGCTCGGCCTATTCATCTTCGTCCTATAGGTCTAAATCCAGGCTTATAGTGCCAAAGGTCTCACTATCTCACTGCCACGAAAGGACTACAGGGACACTTAGCTGGCTGAGGCAGCGGCTACTGCTGCCGCTGAGGCTGACACCGACGACATAGAAGAGGTAGCTCAGTAGCTGAAATGAATGCCGGTTTAGAAGCAACTTGTTGGGACAATATAGAACCTCCTAAATGACGGGAGTCGGAAATCATTGGTAAGCCTTCTTAAAAAATAAATTATAAATAAATTGAATACAAAATAATCTCAAAATAATCACTTTTGTATGTACTATTTTAGAATTCCCTGCAATTTTTATAAACTTAAAGACTGACAAAATAGAAGCTGAATTGCATGAATTCATAATGTCTTTTGAATCAGCAAAGCTAAGTGCATTCTGTTTAGAACTAATTGGAATCGCCACAAGAATACCCCTACAATGATGTTCCAAGATTTGCTGTGAAAAGAGTCGTGAGCCGGCAACCTTCACGTAGTGAAAATGTCCGATTGGGATTTTGGAATTTGCCTCGTAAAAGAATGACAACCCAAACGACTTAAGAAGCCCCATATTTTCAATCAATGTATCAACTTACGAGCCCTATTCCGGGAATGGTATAATTATAACCTAATCAATTTCATTGTGCGTTTGTTGAACAGAAGGCTCATGATGGCAAGACTAGTTCAAAGTAAGTTTTACATAAGTCACAAACTTAGAAAGCACTAATTAATGTTTTTCTCAGCACCCAAACAAAACTAAGCGTATTGCAACACATTCTGCAAGGAGGATCGATTTGACTCTGCCGTTCATTTGATCCGACGACATGCTGAGAGTATTATACACTTATAATTTACGTTCAGCGTGGCGCAGCTAGTTTTAAAATAAAGTTGTAATGTATTTCAAAATTTTATCTAACTTAGTAAAAGTTTTGTTTTCAAAATTAAATGCTATTATTTATTTTGAAAAAAAAACACAAAAAACTGAAAAAAAAAATAAATATTTAAAAGAAAAACACTTCTTTTTGGTTTTCCTAAATTTTATCTACTCAAGTCAAATATTAAATTAGTGAATTATAACTTCATATTTGTATTGAATTTTTGGCAAATAATAAAAAAATTAAAAAAAGCTGTATAAAGTATATTTTTCTTTATTGAGGTATTAAAAACATAATATTTGTAATCCTTATTCTTCTTATGTTTTGTTCGTCACGTTCGTGTGTATTCTTTCGCGATTTCATGCGGTCAACAGACTCATGAGTCTTCATTTGACTTAACCTAAAGTTTTGAAAACCTTGATTGTAATCCTTTTATGGTTTTACATACATAGTTGTTTAAGAGTTAATTTTTGATGCTGATTAGAATTACGAATACAAACTTCGATTTTAGCTACAGAACTGTTTTTCAACATTATTTTGTACATTTTTAATATACTACAGGGACTTGATGTTTTAACCTAAGACTACAAATTCGTAATAAAAAGTACGAAACAAATTTAAACGGAATGTTGAGGATAAGATATTGTAGGTTTGGAAAAACATCACACATTTTTTTTTTTGAAAAAAAAGCTATTTCAGGAATTTCTATAGCTTTGAAAAGCCTTACAATGTATTATAAGGTTGGGTGCCGAATAGAATTTAAAAACATATTTTTATTAATTCCACTTTATTTTAAAAACAAATAATCATGATTAAAAAATCAAGAAGTCTACATGTTTAATGATTTAAATAATTCCTTATCACAAAAAAAGAATACGAAATTATTGTTAAAGACTTTTAACTAATGTGAATTTTAATGTGGTTATAATCTAAACAAATTCACCCTTATTGCGGTAGTCGTTGAACGACATATCAAAACACGACAAAAGAATTTGAAATTACGTATGGCGTTTAATGTCAATTGGCGTTTTTGTTTATGTGGAATGCATTCATTTAGTGACATTTGTCTTAATGCAGTTATTTTTCGTATTATGTAAGTCGTTTTGAAAACAACAACGTCTCTTAAAAAGCCAAATTTCGAAGTTCACAAAATTGCAAATGACACGGAGTTGAAATTAATCTCAAAATTTAGGTTTTCTTTTGTTTTTTATAATTGTTATACAAAGTTTTTTTAGGGTAAAAGTTACGAGTCAAAAACAAATGAAACGCCTTGTTGAGCTGATGGAGGCAAATGAAAACCTCGCAAAAAATTTTAAAAGAGGTGCAATCGCAAATCAAGAAACAAAGTTGGGGTGGGAGTCCTTGGGAAAGGAGCTAAATTGCATTGGACCACCCACACGAAATGGAAAGGAATGGCAGAAAGTAAGAAATTGTTAAACTTTTGATTAATGAATTAAAATGCTTTCTTAGGTTTGGTTTGACGCCAAATTCAAGGTCAAACAAAAGCTGATATTCAACAAAAAAGAAATCGAAGCCACAGGTGGAGGAGGTTTCAAACAAAAATGTTTGAATGACGTTGAGGAAGCGATTGCAAGGCTTTTGTCGTTGCATGATATTGTTAATCCAACCGGATATGTGGCAGGTGGTTCATATGATTTTGCGTCTGATAAACTGGTTCTCTGTTCGTCCACACCAACCAAAGGAATCATCGCTTCAACTTTAAACGACGCCGACGATCTAATTTCGGGGGCGCTGGCTGAAATTCTAAATGAATCAAATGTCAATGAATCGACGTCCAAAGCTGCTCAACTTTCTGCACCTCCATCACCACATGTAAACATTGAAGAGGACTTAAGAGATGTGAGACAAAAAACACCAAACGCACCAAAAGAAAATGTTTTCCAAAAGCTTTTGGAAAAACAAACTGTGGAGGAATTGTTCACAGATATAAGAAATTCTTTGAACAACATAGAAATCGAACTTACAGAAAATGTTAGTTCATTTAAAGAAATAAAGAATTCTATGAAAAATATGAATGACCATTTGAAAGAGAGTGCCAGATTTCAAAGGAAACTTTTCAATTTAAAAGAGAAGCAGTTAGAGATGTTGAAACTTCAAATGGAGCGGGATGAAAAACAACGCCTTCCTTTATCACTTCCTTAAGAATGATTAAATCATTCCCAACGCCTTTTTGGTAACCTCCCTCAGCAAGAAACCTTAAGGTGGCCGCTAATTTTAAAATATTCGGTACTGAGACAGAACGTCTCTCAGGAAAATTACTTTCCATCAAGTTTAAAATATATAGAAAAGCTTCTTTATTGAGTCGGAAATAAATTTTAAACCTGGAAAATATTTTAAATTTTGAAGTTCCAGGAACAATTTTGTGAGCACAACTACGAGTACTTTGAATCAGGAAAATCCATTGGGTTAGCTGTGGATCGAATCCATCGCCTCTGCAAAACTAAATCTTTCTTTCTTCGTTTTCCCTCTTGCTGCTCCATGAAAAATAGCTGGCCACACTATACATTCTTTTAAGAATTTGTATTTGTAAACAAAAATTTCACAAAATAACAAAAACAAAATTAAATTAATTAAAATGTCTGTGTCAAAATGTCAGCTGTTTAAGTGGATCGCATTTGGAACTTAATAGCGAACAGGAGTCTGGCGTTTAAGCTACGCAATACCGATTTAAAAACGACACGACTACAAAAACGACAATTGGCGTTTTAGTAAAACGACTATCGCAATAAGGGTGATTGTTTTTATTCATATACTCATCCTTGCCGACAAAAAGGAGACATTTTACATTTTGAACGGATCGATTCCAAATCGATATGTATGCTTTATTGAAGCCACACCAGGCATTCGGACACTATAAACAAAAGAAAACATAAGAAATTAACAACTAGAAAATCATAATAGTAAACTTACTTACTTCTAAGCCCGAAGTTAAGCTGCAACAAAGCATCAACAGCAGCAATATGATTTTGATTTTTCATAGTTAAACGGTTTGGAGTTTTCCCGATAAAGCTGTGTCACTGTTGTTGATTATGAAACGAAATATTTTTGGAAAATTAGTATATTGTTTGTGATATTTAAGTATGAGTTGTAATAATTGTAGTGTGCTACCTACTTAAGACTTTCCGGGCAATTTGGATCTTGTTTTGACAGTGGCGTCTTCGACTGCTCTTAGATGCTTTAGTAACTCTTTGATTCTCTTATTCTTTATGTCGTAGCCTTCTGGTTTGTCTGATGAGTTTGAAATGGTAGGTGATGTTAGTGCTGATGCTCCAACCGTAGCTTGTTATTTGATTTCAACTAAAATTGGCTATGGTTTTTAACAGTATCCACTGAAATAACATTCTTTAGAAATGTCTTTAGTTTAGATAAAATTATCAGCTGTGCGCATACGTTTTATTGGAGTAGTTCTTGTTAACTGTGACCACTAGATTTTTAAGATGACCACTGTGACCACTAGATTTTGAAGATGAGAACAATTATACTTGAAATAAAAAAATATACAGCCCAATTCTAAATTAAAATTCCCAGGGAAATATTTCCCTTTTCCCTTCGCTCATATTCTAAACTAAAAATTCCCGGGAATTTTGTTCCCTTTTCTCTTTTCCCTTATTATAAACTAACTTCGAATGTGGGAAAAAATACTCCGAGAAAAAAGTAGGCATTCTAAATGTCAAAAGAAGGGAATTAAAAAATGTATTTGGCGCGAGTTTCTTCCCTATAAATTTGGTGGGGAGTTTAACCAAAATGTAAGATTTTATTTATTTTTAAAAACAATAAATGTTAAAATTTGAGTTTTTTAGGTCTAAAACAACAAACAAGTGCCAGCTTCAAGTTCTCTTGAGTTTGATGGAAGTTCACCGCGATATTGCTTGTGGCTTCCAGAAAGGAAGCAAGGAGGAGGTGTTATTGTTTTGGCATACGGCTGAAAATGCCTTAAATGCAACTGGGCAAAACAAGCAAAACATATCAGAATCGAAAAAGGTAAATTTTTCAAACGAAAGTTCGATAATTTATTATTAAGAAGTGCGTGTTATTATTTTAGGTGTCGAGTGATCGAAAAAAAATATGTTAGAGCTAAGGCTGCTACAAACCTTAAGGCCAGAAATGGTACTGGCGGTGGGCCAAACAGAGAACAAAAACATTACAAATACAACAATGTAAACAAATGGGTTTTGGAGGGTAATACGTACGAAGGATTTATATCTTCATATAGAGCTGCGAATATTATTTTGACATGTAGATAAGTGAGCAAAATTGCATTATGGCTACCCGCAGTAATTTCACAAACTTAAGTGAATTTTCGTTGGGTTTTTGACATAAGCTTATGTTTGCTTATGCCAATTATAGTTGGGCCTTTAATTGGAATGAAAGAGTCGATAGAAGGTGTAACAGCAAAAACTTTTGGCCTGGAAACAAGAGAAAAGGTAAACAAAGAAAATGTTCAACCTCCGGAAAACGAACCTGTAGTTGAAGGATACCTCCAGGAGTTAGTAATTAAAGCCCTGTATGACGAACCAGAATCAACACCAGTACTTGAGGAAGTTAAATGACACAACCAACACATGGAGCAATTAAGAGTTCAAGAAATCGAAGATAAAATTGAAAGTAACCGTCGGCTTCTTGAAATAAAAGAACTAAAAGCTCAAGTTTTCCAGTTGCCGAAAGATTAAACAGTTTTCCTTCGCAATATTTATTTTTAAGATTCATTACCTTCTGTGATTTTTTTATTTGTATGATTTTTAAGTTTTTACAATAGTTGCTTAGTGTGTATGCATATGAATTTCGTTATTTTTTTGTTGTTAATTCATTAAAAATGTGTGATATTAAATAAATAAATTAATTACTTTTAAATAAATTAATGTTTTATTGATGTATTACATACATATGTTTAAAGGTTGATTCCTATGTATATTTTGTCGTATTCTCTGCGCCGCTGTGGTATACTCAGATCTTTCTTGTGATGCGATTTCAAGAGGAATTTCAGAAATTTCAGGTGTTACAGAAATCAATTCATCGTCCATAGGATCGGCTTTATAATAAATGCATATGTTATGCAATGCGCACCACACATTTATAATTTTCGCTGCCTTCGCCGGGCAGTAGTGAAGCTCTCTCGCACCAAGAAGGCATCTCCATCTGTTTTTTAGCACTCCATTCGTACGTTAAATTATATTACGAGAGCTTGTGTGGACCTCATTAAACTTACTTTCTCTTGACCTTGGGACAGGTGTTCTATGAGGGATCAAAAGCCATGGTTCCAAGGGGTATCCGGCGTCACCTATGAAGTTAACAATGATATAAGAAATTAATAATTGACAAAATTGTTTAGTAATTTAGTAACTAACCAAGAATCCAAAAATTTCTTGCTCCATTTAAATATTCCTGCTCAAAGTGCACCTTTAGTGGGCTCACATTCCAAATGAAGGAATCATGACATGCACCTGAATGGGAAGCATCGACGTATGAAATTCTTAATTCATTGTCACAAAGGAGCATGACAATAAGGCTATATTTTCCTTTTCTATTATAAAATAAGTGCCTGTTTTCAGAAGGGGCAATTATCTGAACGTGCGTTCCGTTAACACAACGACGAACAATTCCAGGAAAATTATGTTTTGTATAGAACGCCAACGCTATATTTCTTTTTTCTGCAACTGTTTTAGGTACTTTTATCCACTGTGAACATAATTGCTCCTCTAAAACTTCAAGTACTTCAGCTAGCACCTTGCTGAAACTAGATTGAGCCATACCACCACTTCCTTCATTTCCGACCCCAGTTTGATACCCTACCTCAGCAAAAAAAACGTAAACATGCGCTCAATTTAATGATTGGTGGGATTACAAAACGCTTTCTTGTTGGTTTACTGGACATGATGAGGACATCCAACAAGTATTTAAAGGAAACTTTGTTTACTCTATAATACTTTTGAAACCTAAGAAAAAAATGATTTTTTAAAAATTATGATAGACAATATTTGAATAAACTTATGAATGCTTACAGCCACTGAGGCAACTCCAAGGGATTCGCACTATCTCCTAAAGATCTTCTAATAGTCCTTGGTTTTACACGTTCACTTTCTTCATATTCTTCACGTAAAATCCTTGCCACGATTGAAAACATTTTAAATCTTTTTTAATTTGAATGATGAACATTTTTTTCGCGGGTTATTTTTCCGGTCAAACAATACGGAACAGCTGATTCGAAAATCAAAATTCCCCATTCCCGATTTCGAAGGGAAAAATGTCTTCCCGGGGAATTCGAAAAAGGACAATTTTACTCTCGGGAGAACTAGTTTCCCGAGGAGTTCTTTTCCCCGGGAATATTTAGAATTGGACTGATAATCTCTCACCTTAACCGGAACTACTTGTAACACAATGCTTTCTCTTCGTGTTATCGGTGGTGAACTTTTGTGTGAACTGCTATTCCAGCGACGTCTATGCTCTGGACTTGGAGATCGACTTGATTCAGACCTTGAATCTGATTTTGAACTAAGATGAATTACTGCTACAGCTACGTCTTTCGAGGCGATTTTTACCGCTTCTCCCACGAACTTGGAATTCATCCAAGGATAATTCCATTCATCACCACGGCCTGGGAGTTTAACTCTTTGTACAATCACTTCACGTGTTGGACGCACTCCTCTCTCGTTCTCATAATGAGGAATCCTATGTGCTGGCAGTCCTTTTTATCTAGCACTGCGGCCATAAGGAACTAAATCATCGTAGATATGTAGTGGTGTTCTTCAGGGGGTGAACTGGTTGTTTTTTAATAATTCTGTAGGTGAAAAAACCTTTAAATGAGTAAATAAATGAATTCAAATTTGTTTTGGATTTTAAATAAACTTACTTCTGTTGGTGTAGCACTGTCATTGAAGTGGTAGTTGTTATTTTCAGCATCATCTAAGAACAGCCATCGGAATTTTCATCATCTTCCTTTTCTTCTTTACATCTTTGAGATCGATTTTATCCTGTTCCTCTGTGCTCCCTTCAAAACATTCCTCTTCTTCGGCTTCAAATCTATTACATCCTCATCATGCTTCAAGCTTCGTAAACTTTATCGTGAACTTACCCGTGACGACCGCGATACTACTCGATAGATGCTGCCGATTTAACCGAGCCAGATTTCGAGGCTTTTAGTGCTTCTGGGATTGATGCTCCTGAATTATTCTCAAAATAATTGTCCGATAATTGAATCCGACGAGTTCGAGGCAGATAAACGTGACTCCATCTTCGAGATTTTGGAATCTCCTGTTTAAACGCAAGCTTTGATGATTGTATAAATGCAAAATCTGCATCAATTATATTTTTAAAAGCAAAAATATCCATTACATTTCGTATGTTTTGTTTTCGTTTTCGCTGTCAAAATACTCACCTCGTTGTTAATCTGTCATAACTGGGACCAACTTAATTTGGGTCAGGTTCGCATTGCAGTTCTAGGGTGTTCCTATGCTTTCTGCATGATTTTTTCTGTTTTTAGCGAAATTTTTCATAAAAATCAAAGAATTTGTGTGCCAAAAGCAGTCAAATAGTATTTTTAGCACAGTTTTCACTGAAATGAAGTTGCATAATTTATTTTTCTTAAAACATTGCATTAATTTTCCAATTTTTTATTCAACGGATCATAATAGCTTGGTCCCATAAGAAATGCACGGGACAACTAACACATGCTTATCCTTATGGACAAAATCCTCTCAATTTATCTTGTAGGCCGAAAGAGAGCAAACCCATTATGGCTGAATCACAAACACGCTTCAGCTTCGGCTTCGTGACGGGACTCTAGATAATATATTTCCTCTATGCTTACTTTTATAAACACGAGTGCTGTCATGCCCACGTACACTTATTGACAAAAGTCTGCGTACACCTTTTCCTTTTCGAATCTTTTTTTTAAATATGCGAATAAAATGTCATGCAAGGAAATAGTTATGCATTCATATTTTTCTCAACGTATCCAGGTTTACGGTATTAATATTATTTATTTAATTAAAATAAATCAACTTCTGAGTTTATATGGTGACAAAAGTCTGCGTACACGATAAGTCATTGTGTTATCTCTTTCAGGTGTAACGGTCTAAAAATATTTTTTTTCAGTCCATTTGATTTTTACGTGCTTCTACTTTAGTTGTTAGTTTATTTTTTCAAAGTCTAGTAATCTGTGTATACAAGATGAGCGAAAAAAAACAACGAAATAAGCAAAGCCTTGCGGGAACTTATTATAAAGAACGATTCAGAAGGGAAATCATTACGTGAAATTGGGAAGCTCATTGGAAGACGACATTCCACAGTGCAAACAATTTTTTAAATTCAAATTATATGAAATGAATGCTTATTTTGTATTAAGTTAATAAAATCGTTTAATAAACAAAAACAACAAGAGTGTACGCTGACCAGGTCAAACCTAAACCGAGACCATCAGCAACTTCAAGCACCAACCAAAACACCCGTCGATAGGAGAAATAAGGCAAAGAAACCGATATCAGAAAAGCTACTCTCTTCCGCACCACCACTGAATGTGAATTCACCAAAAACAAGTAAATCTGACGTTTCTAATGCGAAATTCTCCGAAAGTAAATCAACTGAGGCAACCCCAAGGAAACACGGCACTGATTCTCCCGGAACTTCAACCTAATCAACACCAAATCACTCCCGTTAAATCATGGTTCTGTCAAGAAACTCTTCAGACCGAATTAGCAAAACAAACTGAAAATATAATTGCAACTTTCAGGGAAAAGTTAGAAAAAATTCGAAATGAATTACTAAGAAAAATTCATGACATGGAAAAACAATTAAACGATCACGTTAATAACATTAGCTTAGCCATATCGAATTTGACTCAGAGGACCGAAACTATTGAAAATAATGTGGATAATTTAGTTAAGAAGGAAATTTCGCAGTTAAGGAAGCGTTGTGACGTTCTGGAGAAGAAAGAATATATGACTGACGCTGTTATCTTTGGTATTCCTAAGCTCTCGAATGAGAACCTGCATAGTATTTTCGACAAGCTTTGCAACTCAAATGACTTACCACCCCCCGCTTTGAAGAGCATTTTTCGAACAACACCCCGTAATCAAAATGACGACCCTCCTGTCATCCTCCAATTCAACAGTGTGGGTGAGAGAAGTACTATGTTAAAGGCACTTGCTAGCTATCGCAAGAAATCAAAGCGGCCGATCTCGTTGCATGATCTCGGATTAAATTCTAATGTGAACGAGAGCTTGTCACAAAAAAATCGAACTCTTCTTCAACACGCAGTGAGCATGAAAAAGAAAAAGCAAATATTCTCTGTGTACACACACCTTGGTTCTGTGCTCGTCAAATTAATTGAGAACGGGAGAAGCTTGGCTATTGATGACCTCGACAGTTTAAATGCTGCCGCGATGAGATGTCAGCAGAGAGAAGATCAAACAACAACAACAGCACATCTTACTCAAGCTGCATAAGTTTATTTACTATAAGTACTGTATTAATTTTTCTTTCTCTTTCTCTTTTTTATTTTTATTTTCTTTTCTAATAATTTAACTTGTTTCATTCTCTTAATTTATTTGTATTATTGGTCAAACGTTAGAGTTTATTTTGAACAGCGAATTTTCTCTTAAACTCCCTTTTTATTTTTTTTTATTTTTACATAATATATATCGTGTTATTGATGCTCTGATATATCCCAATCCCATTAGGAAAAAAATTATCAATGGAATCAGATGTTTATGGTAATGAGTTTAGTGTGGGTTTTACGTTCGCGGAAAAAAGGTTTACACATATGCCATCTCAATGCGCAAAGTTTGCATCCAAAACTCGACGAATTTCGGTGGTTGTTCACTAACTCTCAGGTTGACGTCATATGTATATCTGAAACTTGGTTTTCCTGTGAATTTCCAAATTCTGTGTTTGATGTTGAGGGTTACAGGCTTATTCGTAGAGATAGGATTGGTCGGGTAGGCGGGGTTGTGGCGGTTTATCTGCGAAACGGATTGGGTTATCAGGAAATTTGCAGGTCAGATGAAAATTGTGCCATTGATTACTTGTTTCTTAAGATAACTTGTGGATTGGAGAGTATTTTGCTTGGGGTGGTTTATAGGCCAAACAAAAACATAGATATTTCTCCGGTTCTTTACTCTTTAGAAAGATTCTCTTTTATCGCTCCAAACATAGTTGTGTGTGGAGATATTAATTGCAACTTGCTAAATACTCGTTCCTCCGCTTCTTTAATTGATAAATTTAAAAGTTTGAACCTTTTGCCTGTAAATGCGTCGACGGCAACTCACTTTGCAAATAATGAAACCCCCACTCTTCTTGACGTGTTCTTTGTTGGCAATGCCGAGAAAAGCCTATTTTACAACCAACTTTCCGCGTCAGGTTTCTCTAAACATGACTTAATATATTTAACCTACGATATACAATTTGATTTAGCAGAAACTATTATAAGTTATAGGGATTTTCAGGCGATTGACTATGTGAATCTGCAATATGACGTTGAGAATATATGTAACGTGGGAACAGATTTATCAAATGCAGTCTATAAACCAACAGGTAGAGTTTCTGCAGGGTCATTTGTATGAGCTCTATGGTCATCATGTCCCTCTTAAGTTCAAAAGGATTGCTTGTAGCTCTCCGCCTTGGCTGAATAGATCTATAACTGATTTAATTCGAAAATGAAATCTTATCTATAGTCGTTGGAAGCGCTTTAAACTTGATGTGTTTCATGAAAGATTTCGTTCCCTCCGTAATTTAGTTGTGCTTCGTATCAAAACAGCCAAACGACAGTACTACGAAAATGTATTGAATCCTGATAACCAATCCGGAAAAAATTTATGGCAACATCTTCGAAAACTAGGTAATGGTAAACTCATAGAGACTCCTTCTAACATAGATTGCAACCTACTCAACGCCCAGTTTGTGTCTGTATCCGTTCCTTCAACAAATGTCAATGAAATTCCTCATCTAGTTAAGTCCTGCAACGTTTATATGTTCGCAGACGACGTACAATTATACATATGCAGTCCGTTAAATGGCATAAGTAATGCTATCAGGCATATAAATGCAGACCTAGAAATTATTCTGCAGTGGGCTCTAAAGCATAACCTTTATCTCAACCCGGGGAAGTCAAAGACACTATGCATTTACAAACGCATTTTAGATACGTCAAGTTTTCCACCAGTTCGACTCGGTAGATCGACCATTGACTATGTGCATTCTGCCAGGAACCTAGGGATAATTTTCAACGAAACTTTAACTTGGACTGATCATGCAGCTACTACAATTGGTAAACTATATAGTGCTTTGCGCCTATTATAGTCAACCCAAAAGTATGTTCCTGTCAAAACTAAGATGTTGCTTGTCAAAGCACTCCTGCTGCCCATTTTGTTGTACGGATGTGAAGTTTTCTGTTGTGTTGACTCCTCAACAAGGCGAAAACTTAATGTCATATACAACAATCTTGCAAGATACATCTTCAATATAAGATATTTCGAGCACATTTCTAGTTACTCAAAACAAATAATGGGTCTGACTTTCGATAATCTCTTAAAGTTTAGGTCACTTATCCATTTACATGTAATTATGCAGTCTCGTCAACCTGAGTACCTGTACAACCGATTAGTTTTTGGAAGTTCACTTAGAACCGCGGTCCTAATTCAACCCAGATTTTATTGCCTGCAATCAGAGCGCACGTTTTTTGTCCATGCCACTCAATTATGGAACACTTTACCAACAACGATCAGAAGCATCATAAACGCGAACACATTCAAAAACCGTTTTTTTAAACACTTGGCCAGTAATACTTAAGCAAAAAGAATGAAAATGAATGAAGAATTAAAAAAAGGAAAAAATAGAAAAAGAGAAAAAAAAGAAATGCTAGATTTACCCCTTGAACACAATGGTGTAGCTGTAGCTGTTGCCTGTAGCACTGTCAAAGTTAAAAGATACGAAAATAATATACATCGACACAATGAGAAGCTGTAGCTGTAGCTGCAGCGCAAGTTGACTCAACTTTAACTTTTGGCGGCGCTACACGCTGCATTTGAGATGACAGATGGGGGAAACCCATTTCATTCTTTGACTTTTCACTTTTTTTTTGGGAACGTTCAACGCATTTGAGAATTTTTTCTGGTTTTGTAACTTTTTTATAGTATGCTATCATACAAATTCAGTTCAAATATAAATTTCATATGCGTTGAACATGCCCGATGCGCTGCACCATTGTGGGCGACCTTTGCTACATTAGTGAGCGTTTTTATTGACAGCTTATACTACAGCGATTTTTTTAGCTACAGCTGCATCTCATTCTGTTCAAGGGGTTAGTTTCTATTAAAATAAACTTAAAATTAAATAATTATTATGTATATCTTGCTTGTTAAATATTTTCGAACATTCTTAAATATTGTAAAGCCTTCACTTATAATAAGATTGTAATCTTAATGTAAAATTGTCATTAATAAATACGAAATACGAAATACTTCTGTCAATAAGTGTATACATGTGTAAATTCACAAACGCATCACTGCAGAGATGATTTGTGATCATCCCTTTAGCACGTTCATACACGTAAACAATTGGCATCACTTAAAATGTCAATTGATCATTATTGCAAAGTTCGATAAACTGATGCGCAAATATAAAGAAAAAAAGCATCAAGAATTTTCTTCAAAAACACTCTATATGAAGATATAAATCCTTCGTACGTATCACCCTTCAAAACCCATTTGTTTACATTGTTGTATTTGTAATGTGGAAGAATTCAACGAGTAAAATTGACGTGTTTTCACGCATCCATAGACACATTTACCGAGTTTTTAGGGGAAATTTCATAAATTAGAGGAGAAATTACACGCACACTAAGAAATACTTTATGAGGCCAGTTTCCGGTTTAGCTTGTAGGCAAACCAATATGGCTATCGAGGATTTATATCAAAAACACTCTATATGAAGATATAAATCCTTCGTAGGTATCACCCTTCAAAACCCATTTGTTTACATTGTTGTATTTGTAATGTGGAAGAATTCAACGAGTAAAATTGACGTGTTTTCACGCATACATAGACAGAATTACTGAGTTTTTAGGCGAAATTTCATAAATTAGAGGAGAAATTACACGCACACTAAGAAATACTTTATGAGGCCAGTTTCCGGTTTAGCTTGTTGTTGGCAAACCAATATGGCTACCGAGGATTTATATCTTTACTAGAGTGTTTTTGATTTATATCTTTACTAGTGTTTTTGATTTTCTTGATATGTTAAAAAATGGCGGAAAAAGACAATGAAAAGTATTTAATCAAATTCTAAATTGTTTATAAATTAATTAATTTGATGAATTTCAGAGATTATTTTACCAGCAACAAGGTGAATTTATTGCCGGCAGAAAATCAAAGTCAGTATTGTGGAGAAAAGTTTTAGAGGAGATAAAATGTGTGGCTCCAGAATTTAATTACAATGAGAGTTTTTATTAGCATCACATCCATCATAAAGTAAAAGTTGTTTTTAAACGTAAAACTTTTTGTCAATCAGCATCGCATCGTAATCAGCTAAGCAACGATCAGCGTCGCAAAAAAGCAGTGATGCCTAAGCACTTCCGACAAATTTGACGTTTGTGAATGTACCCCATGATTCATTCTTTTCAGAATAGTTTGTTTGTCAAAACCAAAAACACTCCATTACCAACACCGGAATCTCAGACTGACATTTCGGTTTGCCTACAAGCTAACTAAGCACTAAATCTGAGAAAGTGTGCGTGAAATGATGCAAAAAACCAAACACATTCTCACATTTAGTGTTTCGGCCCATCAAAATGCTTCATTATAGTAATCAGCCCCATCTAAATGCTTCATTTTGAATGTTTCATGGCCTCGTTCAAAAACTAAACAATCCTAACCAACAGAATCTGAAGTGCTGACATGGTCTTAAATTGGAAGATTTGTATAGCTTTTTAATTTCAATCCAAATAAATGTTGTTAATGTATATTAAATAAAATAAAATTGACCAAATACATATTTAATGATTTATTAGTGCTGTATTTTGTTTACTTAAATTATTTGCGAACGCATTAGTCTAACTTAATACTTTATAAAAAAGAGCATTTTTTTTGGCGACGTTAGAAGTTCATGTGGAAACAATAGGCGGGTGTCTCCGTATTTTTTTTGTACAGACAATGCTACGAGAAACATACTTGTGAAGTTCCATTGCCAACTTTAGCTAGTTCAGATTCCTCAATTAGATTAGTATTTTCATCATTTAAGCAGTTCGGTAGTTGCAAGACCAAATTTTAGTTTTGTTTGTTGCAGAAATATTCCTGAAAATTTCTTTTTAAGGGACTATGTTAGAGTTAGAATTTTGTTTGTAGTTAGATTTTGGAATAAAAATTTGAAGGAACAATATTTTAAAAATAAGTTGCTTTGTGTAAAGCATCGTTAAGGAATAGAAATAGGCAATATGTTTACACACAATACCAACTAAATGAGTGCAATAAATAGATTTAAGTAACTTTTTTTTATTCCAGTTTGGGAAACCGAACACCCAATAGAAAAAAACCGGTATACGCGCCAAAATCCATACTTCTTGACTAAATAATGTTATCTTCTATGTTTACGCATAAAATTACGAATTTTGTAGCGTATGAACATTTCTAGGCATTTTACAATCTGAAAAATTAATTATGCTATGAAATAATTGGCTGCTATTAATGCTAATTTTTTTTCTAAAAAGTTGATGAAGGTTAGCCGAAGCGGAAATTTCTTTAATGAACATACCTAAAATATTATTGGCTTTCTCAAAAATATTTTTCTACACTAACCTCTGCTTTATACCTGAAAACTATTGTTTATGTATATTTTCTTCTATGTTCTGCATTTATAAAATGTAATCTATGGAAGTATTTACTATATTAAGAAAAACATGTACGTAAAGCTCATTAATTTGTTTCATTCTTAGCAGCACTTTTACAAAACATACCCTTCAAACAATAATAAGTAAACTTGAACTTTGGTAATTAAACATTTTAAAGGAATGAATGAAAATTATATTTTTCGTTAAACTGTGGGAATTCACTAAAAAAACTTCTGTACTTCAACAATAAACATTAATGTCGATTACTTGATCTATTAAATGAGTTGTGCATGAATTCAGAACGATTTTAAAACGTTTTCATTTTGTGATATATGTCAAAATTTTCATTTTATTTGCTCTGCATTTATTCAACAGGTTCGCTATAATCGTTCTGATTATGTTTTTAAAACATTGGTGTTCCTTTGATGCATAGTTTTTTTGATAGCAAATACATGTATGTTTCCATCAATCAAGAATGTTATGGATAAGGTATTTTTATTTTTTTATAACTCTTTTTTTTAAATTTAATATTTATTAATTTAAATAGAATTGAAAAATAGTTGTAAGCTTAAATCATTAAAAACAAACTATAAATATACTTGGATTGGTTAAATTTATACAGATTTTAATTACTTGCAAACAAAATATTTGGCCCGTTCATTAACGAAAATTTTTTAGAATTCAATAAAAAAATTGCGCTCGCACCCTTAACTTGATGGTTCTTCGAACGCAACTTTGATACAATAATTCAAGGTTAATTATGAAATTTAAAGAATTTCGTAGTGATTACTGTAAATTAGTGAATTAATTATAATAAACTGATGTTGAACATGCTTTTTTCAAGACAAAAAGGTACATTGGTTCACTATCCACAAAATGCCTGCAAAATTAAAGCTTAAAACTGACTTTTTCATCGAAAAAAGTAAAAGGAAAAACCTGAAAAAACTTATTAACCCCTCCATTTTGTTTTTGCTATGCAAAGTGCCGCTAGCCCACGGCATCGTTTTTTTTTTGTTTGTGCTCACATCTATTCATGGACTAATTGTCAAAATTACAAATACAACAATGTAAACAAACGAGTTTTGGAGAGTGAAACGTACGAAAGATTCCGGTCTTGGTAATGGAGTGTTTTTGGTCAAAACAATTAAAGGAGACAAATGAGCGCAGCGCCCGCAGCCTTGCACACAAGATCCTATAGTTACTTTACTTATGTTATCTTGTTTATACTGATGTAATAATAGTAATAATTTTATTTTTTGTTTCATTGTGCTTTTTAATTTATTTCTTTTTAACATAATTAATAAAAATGCTTAAAATGTGATGTAAGGCTATAAAAAAATGAAAAACACATAAAAACTAATCAATTTTGTCACACAAAATTGAGCGTACATTTAAAAAAAAAAATTTTTATTAAATCGAAGAGGTTAAAAAAATATTAAAAATGAAAATATTCAATATTTTGTGGACCACCTTTGGAATCTACCACTGCTTGCAGGTTGCAGACGACATGTTTCGCTTGAGGATTTCAAGATATTTATGTTTGTCCAATACGGTTTCGATGAACTCGAGATTACCGACGCCATTAGCCGCCATAGACCCCCATAGCATTATGCAACCTCCTCCATGTTTTACCGTAGGGCAAACATTGTTCTTTCTAAGCTCAGTGTTGGGCTTCCTCCAAACAATTTGCCTACCGTCCGATCGAAAAAGGTTTATTTTAGTTTCATCTGTGAACAAAACATTACTCCAAAAGCTTTGTGGCTCATTACTAAATATTGTAGCAAAATCTAAACACTTTTTGTTAACGATTGAAATAAATGAATTTTTGCTATTCGACCGTACATTTTTTTTTTCCGAAGAACGCGCCGTACGGTTTCGGTTGACAATGGCCTTTCGATGCGTGCCGCGATTTGCGATGTTAGTTTTGGTACACTTGTCTTCGTGTTTTCTTTTATTTTTTGCACGATCAGTCTCTCATCATATTGAGACAGAATTTTCTTTCGGACCCTTTCTACTCGATTCAGCAGTGTGCCTTCATATCTGAACTTATTAATTATTTTTTGAACAGTTGAATGCGTTCGCCCGAAGATTTCACCAAATTGGCGAAGGGATTTGCCTTTACAATGCAGATTAATTATTAAGTTTCTTGTTGAAATATGTTTTCTTTTTTCTGCCATTTGAACAATATAAATTATCCGTCGTTAATACACAAAAAAGACTTAGCT
Organism: Eupeodes latifasciatus; assembly: GCA_920104205.1. Lineage (NCBI taxonomy): Eukaryota > Metazoa > Arthropoda > Insecta > Diptera > Syrphidae > Eupeodes > Eupeodes latifasciatus. The sequence continues at coordinate 27,388 of CAKKTC010000081.1, read as the reverse complement.
AATGAAACGCATAATGTTGGCTAGGTAACATAAAAACAGCGGAATAACGGTAAACATTTCGAATTGTTTCATTTCCTGTGTTTTAACAGGGGTGTACCTACGCTTTATTTGGTGCTACAAAACTAGAAAATAATTTTGTTCTTTAGTATTTTTACTACTATTCTTGATATTTAAAGAAAGTTTCCTGAAAAACTTGCTGAAATAAATGTACATGCTAGATAGTAGTTGTATAGGTATATTATCAATTACATGATTAGCTTATGAATGTTACAAAAAAATAAAGTTTACATTTAAACCAATTCAATCTATTTTTTTTTCTTACTATCAAAAAAGTGCTCCTCATTATCAGTTCTCTTTGTAGCTTTTTTGGCCATATTGAGAAACTGATCCAAGCCGAAAGGATCATCTTCTTTTTCAAACTGTACCGGAGCTCTTCTTAGATTATTTGAGGAACGCCCTGCACCACAAAATTCTTTATCTGGAACAAATTTATTGGTGGCAATAATTTTACTATTCTCCGCCCCATAGGTATTCCTGTCCAGTTCACTGGGTCGCTGTAATTGAGAACCCAATGATGTGGAATCGCGCCAGGGTTTATCATAAACAGTATAAGCTTCATCATCAATGAACCCAGAGTTAATTCCTTTCGTTCTATTAAACAATCTTTGATCGAATTGAGTTTCTGAACTTGTTGCTGCTTTTGCAGATTTACCAAGAGCAATTAATTCGGTTATGTCACGTTCCCGTTCACGATGCAATTTTAATCGCTTGTCAGGACCTGCACGTGACAAATTTTTGTCCCGTGTACGATCTCTATGCCTCTCTATTCGTAACTCATTTCGTTGTTTCATTTCATAAGTTTCACCGTCTTCAAGTACTCGGAAACCAGCTCTCTCTTCCCGAGCTCTCTGTGCCATTATACGCAACAAGTCTTCCTTTTTATCTTTTTCTTTCTGTGCCAACTTCTTTTCAAGCTGTGCACGAGCTTCGACAGCTTCACGAGCTTTCCTATCTGCTATGTAAAGTGCTTCAGCCATTTTGGCAAATTTTTCATTAATATGTAGTTGTTGCAGTCCTCGACCATCAGCGGCTAGTCTTTTATCTAATGGAATAGTATAACCTTTTGCATTCTTCCAATTCGAAATGCAAGGTGGGACTTTCCACTCCTTTTGTTCTTTCATACTAACTTTGCGAGATGGTGAATGCAGCACTGGAGCAGGAGGAGATGGTGGACCACGAGGTATTTTTTTGCTAACCTTAAACTTTGGGGGTTCCATTGGGTCCACCTGGGCTTCTACCATTTTAATAACTCGTTGTTTTGCACCCGAGTTATACTCATGTCCTTGTTGAACTGAAGTAAACCTGAGGTATTGAGTCGATAAAGCTTTGCCGATTTCCATATATGGCGTTGCAGCATTTAGTTTTTGGTTAGTTAACTTTTCTAGGGCTCGTTTAGTAGATTCTGTAGTCTCTTCCTGAATTCCAACATTTGGTTTATGAAGTTCTTCACTGACAAAATCGGCGGGTAGAAGTTGTGATATATTTGAGAAGATAATTTTATTAGATGCACTATCTTTCCTGGCAATAGAGTCGTATTTTGTTTTTCTGCTATCATTTAGTTGAAACCCTAAAGTCTCTTTTTTTTTTAATATTGGAAAATTAAGTCCCATACCTTCAAATTGAAATTTAAATATTACGGTTTGCAAAATAAATCAATATTTAATTTTATTACCCATGGGATATTGGGCGATAAGACATTCAGGATAAGATCCTCCGTTACGAAAGTCAGTTTCCATTCTCGGAACCCAGCCTTGTCTCTCACCATAACTTGGTATAGATATTTTATTTGTTTTGATCATCTCAACATTGACATTATTTGAAACCAACAACGCTTTACTAACAACTTCAAACATTGTTTTACAATTCAAGTTTTGTATTATGGATTTAATTGAATTCTTTCTCGCAATAACAAAATTGTATGGCCTCAAAAGTTACAAAAAAGCCTACAGAAATGATAAGAAATATTATTTTACAGTTATCCCACTACTATTTGCAAAAAGACTGTCTCTGTACTTATAAATCAAAAACACTCTATATGAAGATATAAATCTTTCGTACGTATCACCCTTTAAAACCCATTTGTTTACATTGTTGTATTTGTAATGTGGAAGAATTCAACGAGTAAAATTGACGTGTTTTCACGCATCCATAGACACATTTACCGAGTTTTTAGGTCAAATTTCATAAATTAGAGGAGAAATTACACGCACACTAAGAAATACTTTATGAGGCCAGTTTCCGGTTTAGCTTGTAGGCAAACCAATATGGCTACCGAGGATTTATATCCTTACTAGAGTGTTTTTGTTATAAATACTTCATACGTATAACCCTCCAAAACCCGTTTATTTTTATTATTGCCAAAAACACTCCATTACCAACACCGGAATCTCAGACTGACATTTCGGTTTGCCAACAAGCTACGTCGGACTAAATGTGAGAAAGTGTGCGTGAAATGATGCAAAAAACCAAACACATTCTCACATTTAGTCTTACAGCCCATCAAAGCGCTTCATTATAGTAATCAGCCCCATCTAAATGCTTCATTTTGAATGTTTCATGGCCTCGTTCAAAAACTAAACAATCCTAACCAACAGAATCTGTAGTGCTGACATGGTCTTAAATTGGAAGATTTGTATAGCTTTTTAATTACAATCCAAATAAATGTTGTAAATGTATATTAAATAAAATAAAATTGACCAAATACATATTATTTAATGATTTATTAGTTTATTATTATTTATTTTGTTTACTTAAATTATTTTCGAACGCAACATGCGCTGCAACTGGTTAAGTATAATTATTGCAAATGGACAAAAGTGTAACTCAATACTTTGTAAAACAACAAAACAGACAATTTTTTCAGCTGTAGTTTGCTTAGAGCATTTTTTGGCGACGTTAGAAGTTCAGGTGGAAACAATAGGCGGGTGCCTCCGTATTTTTTTTGTACAGACAATGCTACGAGAAGCATACTTGTGAAGTTCCATTGCCAAATTTAGCTAGTTCAGATTCCTCAATTAGATTAGTATTTTCATCATTTAAGCAGTTCGGTAGTTGCAAGACCAAATTTTTGTTTTTGTTTGTTGCAGAAATATTCCTGAAAATTTCTTTTTTAAGGGACTATGTTAGAGTTAGAGGGAACCATGTTTTAAAAATAAGTTGCTTTGTGTAAAGCATCTTTAAGGAATAGAAATAGGCAATATGCTTACACACAATACCAACTAAATGAGTGCAATAAATAGATTTAAGTAACTTTTTTTTATTCCAGTATGGGGAAACCGAACACCCAATAGAAAAAAACCGGTATACGCGCCAAAATCCATACTTCTTGACTAGATAATGTTATCTTCTATGTTTACGCATAAAATTACGAATTTTGTAGCGTATGAAAATTTCTAGACATTTTACAATCTAAAAAATAATTATGCTATGAAATAATTGGCTGCTATTAATGCTAATTTTTTTTCTAAAAAGTTGATGAATGTTAGCCGAAGCGGAAATTTCTTTAATGAACATACCTAAAATATTATTGGCTTTCTCAAAAATATTTTTCTACACCAACGCTAACCTCTGCTTTATACCTGAAAACTATTGTTTATGTATATTTTCTTCCATGTTCTGCATTTATAAAATGTAATCTATGGAAGTATTTACTATATTAAGAAAAATATGTACGTAAAACTCATTAATTTGTTTCATTTTTAGCAGCACTTTTACTAAACATACCCTTCAAACAATAATAAGTAAACTTGAACTTTGGTAACTAAACATTTTTAAGGAATGAATGAAAATTATATTTTGCGTTAAACTGTGGAAATTCACTAAAAAAAAACTTCTGTACTTCAACAATAAACATTCATGACGATTACATGTTCTATTGAATTAGTTGTGCATGAATTCAGAACGATTTTAAGGCGTTTTCATTTTGTGATATATGTCAAAATTTGCATTTTATTTGCTCTGCATTTATTCAACAGGTTCGCTATAATCGTTCTGATTATTTTTTAAAAACATTGGTGTTGCTTTGATGCATAGTTTTTTTTTGATAGCAAATACATGTATGCTTCCATCAATCAAGAATGTTATGGATAAGATATTTTTCGATTATAACTCTTTTTTTAAATTTAATATTTATTAATCATAATGGAATTGAAAAATAGTTGCAAGCTTAAATCATTAAAAACAAACTATAAATATACTTATACTATACTAATTATAATAAACTGATGTTGAACATGCTTTTTTCAAGACAAAAAGGTACATTGGTTCACTATCCACAAAATGCCTGCAAAATTAAAGCTTAAAATTGACTTTTTCATCGAAAAAATAAAAGGAAAAACCTGAAAAAACTTATTAACCCCTCCATTTTGTTTTTGCTATGCAAAGTGCCGCTAGACCACGGCATCGTTTTTTTTTTGTTTGTGCTCACATCTATTCATGGACTAATTGTCAAAATTACAAATACAACAATGTTAACAAACGGGTTTTGGAGAATGAAACGTACGAAAGATTCCGGTTTGGTAATGGAGTGTTTTTGATTATTGCATTGCATTTGTAAAGTAATATTCACATGAGCACGACCAACGACCAACGAATAAACGAATATTCGTCGATTTTGACATTTCTTTCACATGAGAGTTTTTAGTTCGTCGCGAATGAAGTTTGACATTCACCACCGAAACCAAAACAAGAATGATTTTTTTAGGTTAAGTACGCGCGATTTTTTTATTCGTTGCGAGTGTGGATAATGTGGAACGCGAATAAAGTTTGACAGTTCGTATCAATTACAATTTTTTTCGCGACGAATAAATTTGTTTTCTTAAATTTATTAATATATGATATTGAAAAGTAAAAGTATGCACCATAAATCAAATAGAAACAATATTGCTATCGTTTTGTTAAGAATTTGTGTGGAAATATGTCTTCAAACGTATATAAACTCACATTTTGTAATTCATTCGTCGTTCGTTGGTCGCGCTCATGTGAATGCTGCTTAATGTGGATAAAGAGATGTAACTCTCAACCAAAGACACTCCATATGAAGACCGGAATCCTATCTGTCATTCTGGTTGATGTTGATTTACACACACGCTTCTACAGCTAATATAAATATACGGCACACGTTTACAGCTGATGTCAATTTTACACGAATTGATGATAGATTGATGACAGTGTTCACAAAGTATAAAAATGAGAACAACGAATTTCAAAGTGCTTACCTTACCTTAAATGGACAAGCTTTGTGCAACAATTAGTTTATGAGTTAAAATGTATTAAATCTTTTTCAGAATGTGGGTATTATACACTAAATGGAGAGGGTTTGAATATTCTGTTATATTGTGTGTGCATTTTTGTACAGGTACTTTATTACTATAGGTTTCTATCTATCGGGTAGATTGCTATTATGTGTTTTAAATGGTAACGTAGTATGAACTGTAGTTGAAAGAAAAGAGGCAGGATAACCTATATCGGTCATTAGCAATAATAGAGCGCAGCTTTTGTTACTTTAAAAAGGTTTGATCAACAAATATTTTGGCTTTAAAATATTATTCGACTCGGAGTTCAATTAGGTACTTTTAAGAAAATCTCTTAAACTAAAGAATATTTTAGTTAATTTGTTTCAGATATGGATTATTCCAATTACATACTTGACTAGCGCCAATCTGGGTTTTCAACGCACAGAAAGCAAATGCCCTCAAGAAAATTGGGAAGTATATTTTTGCTCAAAATACGGCTTAGATTTACTTCATTCAATCGTGGAATGTGGCTTCTTGTTAATGCGGAACCATCTTTGCTTTATCGAATTCTTATCTCACCTCGCCTCCACCTCAGCTATGATGGGCGGACCACCAGAATTACAAATTCAATTCCGAATTAGCGGAAAAGCTCAGCTATATCATAGACTTGTGAAATTCAAGGCAATAATGCAAGTGAAAGCTTCGACATTCAACAGTCGACCGCCCAGCAACAGCAACGGCAGAGTATGGAGGTAATTAAGGTTAGTTAATTCATTTACTTACGAGTAATCTAAACATGGTTATTTTAAATTATATGGTTCTTTAGAGTTTCCAACGTCCTCCGCCTATTCATCAAGCCTAGAAATATGAAACGCCAACTCTCTTTGGTAAACTTATAGACTGGAAAAATAAAAGTTGAATTCCATGCATATATACCAAAACAAAGTGCATTCTGAACTTACTGCAATCAAACCGTCGACACAGGAATGCCTTTACAAACTGCCCTAGTGATGTTCCAAGAATTGCGAACCCGCAACTTTCACCTGACAAAAATGTCCAAAATCAATACAATTGGAAATTGTGCATTTGTCACATGGTTCGATTAGGATTTTGGAATTTGCCTTGCAAAAGAATGTCAACGCAAACGACTTTCCACAATTTTTCAATCAGCGGATCAACTTACGAGCTCTATTCCGTAAATGGTAGTTATAATCCAATCAATTTGCTTCAATTTCATTGTGCATTCATTGACCAGAAGGCTCGTGATGGGACGACTACTTCAAGTAAGTTTCACATAAACCAATCACAATCTTTATAAGTATTAATTTGTGTGTTTTTTTTCCGCAACAAATCAAAACGAAGCGGTAGTGCAACGAATCCTCTAATGAGGATGATTCTAAGTCGATTCGGCTTGCCGTTCAGTTGATTAGAATATCAATTATAATCAAGATTCGTCATGGCGCAGCTAGTTTTTAACTAAAGTTGTATTTTTTTCAAAATTGTATGTAATTTAGTATAATTTGTGTTTTTAAAATTCAATGTTGTTATGTTTTTAAATAAAAAAGAGAAAACCGAAGGTTGAAATGTAACTTAGTTTTTGAGTTTGCATTTTTAGCAAATAATTAAAACATAAAAATAAATAAGATGTATTCAGTAGATTTTTTAAAAACTTTATTTTTATTCTATTCTTCTTATGATGTTTTGGTTTTGAAAAACCATGATTGTATTTCTTTTATGGTTTTAAATAGTCGTTTAATTTTTGATGCTGATAACGAATCCGAATTCCTATTTTTTCTGCATGTGCTCAAAATGAGAAATACGTATATCAAAAATATTTTTGTAGTATTAAGTATTACTAGAACTTGATGTTATAATCTTAAGACTACAAATTTGTATAAAGAAATACTAAAAAGTTTTAAACGGAATATTGAAGAAAGAAATTGTAACAATATCACACATTTTTTGAAAAAGAGATACTTCATGAATTTAGATAGCCTCGAAAGGCCGTATATTTATGTGTGTGTTTTCGAATCAAAGAAAGTTATATCTCAAAAAGCTGACGTGGTAGAGTAATTTTGGAGTTGGGTTTAAATTGGATTGAAAATGTTGATGGCATCGACAATAATATATCATTAATTAATTAGCCTGGCACTTTGATTGCCAGGAAAAACTGTTATCTTTTTACGTTTCTAATGCCTGGGAATCTGTAGCTCTGGATGACGACTAATCGATTTTTGTCCTCGCTAATCTCGACAAGACCTTCGTACCACTTATGCAGTGCATCGAATATAATATTGACATGGGTGGTGAGAGAGGCTAATCTCTTGAATGTCAACAACACATCGAACGGAACCCAGCCGTCTTCGTCCTTGATTATCTGCTAGAGTAGGATTTGTCAAGCTGCAAGTTGGTATCATAAAAGAAATATGTATTCCACTTGCCGGATGATTTTTGCCTCCAGAAGAGTTGTGTTGCCCTTGTTGACCTCCTTCTTGATAGATTGCACTTCTTCTTTTCAGCATCCTCCTTGGTTTCTTCTTTTTCTGAAGAAATAGATTTATTAATATAAATGTATATTTTCGATTTATAAAATGTTAACTTCGATTTGCATAACTGGGAATGTTAATCTGTCAAAAATGGGCCCAATTCAAATTGGGTCACGTTTGCATTGCAGTCTTAAGTGCCTTGCACATGAGCAACGAACTGCGAACTGTGAACTGTGGATGTTCGCATATTTTGACTTTTCTTTCACATGAGCTTTTATTTCTATTCGCAGGTAGCGACGAATTGTCAACTTGACCCAGGGATGTTTACTCAGAGAAAATTTATTTTCAACACATTAGTGTTGGTTAAACATCGATAGTTTCCACTTTTGATAGTATCGATAGTTTTGGAAAACACTATCGATACTATCGATGGTTTTACTAAATATCTTAAAAAGCATTAAAAAGGCTTTTCTATTAGGTACACATTTTTTGAATAATAAAAAACGGTTGAAAATCTGAATATGTATTTGAATTTCAAACTTATTTAAGCAACTAGAAATGTAAAATTTAACTTGCTTTTTAAGGTATTTTTTTGAAAAAAAAAACACGATGTATTATTGTAATCCAAAAAAAAAACAGTTCGGTACGGCCTGACGAATACCACTTTATTTTTTTGGTTAATGTGGCAAGCTGGCAAGCTTCCCAAAGATGCCAAACAATTTGAAAAAAAATTAAACATTTGATCCATCAGTTCACGAGTTTTTCGGTCACAAGACAACATTTTTTATGAATGAAAAATGAATTTAGCTTTTAAGGCAAATGATACAAAAATCCAGAGTGCTTATTTTAAATTAGTTTATTAAACAAAAAATAGTAACATATGATGACAATGACAACTTACAAAATTATAATTCGGTGGTTCCCCAAACCAAAAATCATAAATTGAAATGATGAGACATGAAGATTTTCAATAGATTTCCAGTGCTGTATGAGTTGAAAATTAAACAGAGGTGTTCAGAAAAATAGCCTTGTGGTAAAATAATTTGGAAGTATTGAAACTATCGATAGTGTGTTCGATAGTTTTTAGAAACTATCGATGTACGCGATAGTTTTTTACTATCGATAGACTATCGATGTTTAACCAACACTACAGCACATCCCTGTGCTTATTAACTCGAAAGATCTTTCACACAAAAACAAAACAAGAGTGGTATAATTTTGAGGTTAAGTTGAGCGCGAACAATTTATTCGTTGAAGTGTGGATGTTATGTGGAACGCGAATAGAGTTTGATAGTTCGCAGCGACCACACTGCGATTCGTTACTACCAAATTGTTTTTACAAAATTCTCTTGTTTTAGAGAACAAAATGCAAATTTTATTATTCTAATATTAGTGTCAATTGGTTTCTTATAATTTAAATGTGTTTTTGTGTGGAATTGACTTTTTGAAATATGTAAAATCACGTTTGTTCGTCCATTCGCAGTTCGCAGTTCGTTGCTCATGTGCAAGGCACTTTAGAGTCTGTCCATACTTTCTGCATGATTTTTTCTGTTTTTAGAAAAATTGACATGGATTTTGCATGCCAAGAGCTGAAAAAAATATGTTTAGCATAGTTTTCACTAAAAAAAATAAGGATTTCAAATATAAAGTTTTTAACTTCCCATAGAAAGTAATTGCAACCGGTCAGATTTGTCGAATTGAAAAATTTGACATTTCTCGACGTTTTAAGGTCTCTAGAATCCAAATAAAATGTTTTTGGAAAGATGATTGTGCGCACGTGCGAACGTGCGTTGGTACGTTTGCACGCACGCACCTTTTGGTTAACCCAAAATATCTCACGAACCAGTAACACTAGTGACTTGAACTAAATTTATTATTGTGACGTGATACCAAACTAGTAAAATTTTGAAAAAAAATAAACTAATGGTTTTTCATAAATCAAAAAAAAATGAATAAAAATAACTGTCACCTCGAATATTTTACAAAAAAAACGATTTCATCTCTAAAATAATTGTACGCAATAAAGAATAACGTTTTTGAAATCTCGTACATTTTGAGAAAAATCGAATTGATAGTGCTGCAATTTTGGTTATGAAAAAAAGTACTTAGTGCAAACAATAACGGAAATTTTGTAAGGTAATCTAGGACGTTAAGTATACACATAATGTACACATAACCTCTATTTGAGTTGGGTAATGGATCCACTGAATCCACACTAATCATCTCCCACGGAGAAGAAACTCCTATTCGTTTCGTTATAAGACCGACAGGCTTATCATTAACTGGTTAAACTTGTTGACATATTCTACAATTTCTTACATAGTTCGCAACATCTTTTCTCATTTTTGGCCAAAAATGTTTACTTCCTATCCTAGCAAACGTTTTCGTAACCCCGATATGTATTGCTAATGGACTATAATGACATTCCTTCAAAATATCTAAAATATCCTTCAACCCTACTACTAACTTCCCTTCCTCATTGCTTTCATGCACCACTACATGTGTCGATTTGACAAACTTATATAATCTTCCACACTCTACTCTCTGGATAATCTAAAGGATGAAACTCAACTGCGGAGATCATTTTTACTACCCAAGCGTCTAAATATCCATCCAAAATACCAGCCACCACTGGAATTCCTCGAGATAACATGTCAGGAACGACATGATTTTTTCCCTTGCGATAAATGATATTAAAATCGAACTGCTGAAGCCGTACCGCCCAGCATTCTAATCTTCCTTGTGGATCCTTGAGATTACTCAACCCAACGAGTGAGTAATGATCTGTAATCACCGTAAATCTAACCCTCGATATACGGCCCCAACTTCTCAACCACCTACAAGACTCCTAAGCATTCCTTCTCGGTAGTTGAATAATTTCTTTCACTCCTATTTAAAGACCTACTCAAATAAAATAACAAATTACCTTTTCACCGTCTTCAAAAGTTTGGGTAAGTACGGCCCCGATACCGTAATCCGCTCATAAGTTTGAACAACAAATGGAAGGCTAAAATCGGGACAAGTTAAAATTATAGCCGTGATTAAGTATTCCTTCGCTTTCCTAAATGAGTCTTTACATTCTTGAGTCCATAAGAATTTTTTGCTTTTTTTCAGCAAATTGGTTAAAGGCCTAACTATAGTTGCAAAGTTTGGTACGAAATGCCTGTACCACGAAACAGTCCCTACAAAACTCCTAACCTCTAACCTAACCTTAATATTTTTAGGTGCAGGAACCCTAACCATACTCTCCACTTTATCTGGGTGGATGTGGAACCCGTTCCTATCAACAACATAACCTAAAAATTTAAGGTATGGCCTACAAAAGTTTTATTTATCCCTTCCAACTTTTAACCCTGCCTCACGTTTTTTCTTTAAAACTTCGTTAAGAATCTCTAAATGTTTATCAATTATATCCGTGACAATAATAATATCATCTAGATACACGAAAACGAATGGCTTCCACTCTGGTCCTAAAACCCAATCAATGAACCTCTGCCAAGTTGCAGGGGCATTGTGTAACCCAAAAGGCATCCGTTTGAATTAGAACAAACCCCTACCTGGGACAAAGGGATTCTTCGGCCATAGAGATTTGCCAATAAGCTGATTTAATGTCAAGTGAAGTAAGAAACCTACCATTCCTAAGCTTATCCAAATCATTGGAAGAGTGTCCCTTTCTGTAATCTGATTTAATTTCCTATAATCAACGCAGAACCTAAAGGTATCATCCTTCTTCCTTATCAAAACTATGGCGGAAACTATTTGATTTCTCAATAACATCCTCATCTACCATCTCCTTAATCAATCAATGTGTTTAACCTATTCTTCTGCTCCTCAATCAAATCAGACTCTTCCAAAATAGAAGTCATTACAATTGTAGATAATGCTACCTGGCTCGAGAAGTTCCACATACGTGACCTAAGATCCGGGACTATTTCAGAGAGTGTTCATTAAGCAAAAGGTCACCATAGTTGGTGTGCAAGAACTCCAACTTCAACTCCCTTATCAACTATTTCCAAGAAGAAATTGTGCCCCTAATAGACCTAAACCATAAGAGTTCCTTCCCACTAAATAAATCTACCGCTGATTTGAAAACCCTATCTTCCGAAACTCCGCGTGCTTCCCTCATTTCCTCAACTCTTTCTATAAATGAGTTCACCGATGAGCCGCAATGCTCACCTGCGTGTCAATTCGCTCGGGGAACCGGTCACAAGGTATATCACCCTGCACTTGGAACCCACCCGACACTTTGTCGGAATGGATTATTCGGGCTCGAACTGACCACCGCAACTCGGGTGGCAATTTTTTAAAGAGTTAGGGCTTAAGTTAGAAAAAAGTAGTATTAAGTCAGTAGCTTTAGCATATGGGGCGGGTGTAGGACTAGCTGGGTCTATATCTCTAACAGTGAAGGTTGAGAATAGATCCATTTTAATAGTGTGTCTGGTTATACCAAACCCTCCACACCAGTTGATCTTGGGTGCGGATTTCTGGGCACTGTCGGGCATAGTTCCGGATTTAAGATCTGGTATTTGAAATTTTTCAAATCAGGAAATGGTGGCTTTGGTATCAGATACGTCAGCTATTAGGGAAAAATCGGATTTGGACGATTTTGAAAATAGGAAGTTAGAATTAGTTTTAGAAGAAGTTTTTAAATCAATTACCGAAGATTTAGGGTGTAAAAACTTAGTTGAGCACAAGATTAGGACGTCGGCAGAACCGATTTGTCTTACTTAAACATTAAATCTGCTTATTAGCAGATTCCAATGGAGAAAGAATCGCGCAAGTACACAGCCTTTACCGTGCCAGGGCGTGGCCTGTCTCAATTTTGCAGAATGCCATTCGGCTTACACTATTCCCCGACAACTTGGCAAAGGTTTATTGACGATGTTCTGGGTCCTGATCAAGAACCATTCGTCTTTGTGTACTTGGATGACATTATCATCGTCAATGATTCTTTCGAAAAACACATAGACATTTTAAAAGAAGTCTTCAAAAGGTTAGGAAAGGCAGGTTTAAAAGTAGGTAGGGAAAAATGTAATTTTTGTACTCCTTCTTTAAAATTTATACGTTATGTTGCAGATAGGAATGGGCTTCACGTCGACCCAGATTCTGACATGTCCGGATTTTTCTCGGCCGTTTGTTATTCAAACAGACGCGTCAGATTTTCGTGTCGGGGCCGTAATTTCGAGTTTTGAGGATGGGAAAAAGCCATAATGTTATTTAGGTCGGTCATTGAGTAGGAATGAAAGGAACTACTCTACGACCGAAAAGGAATGTTTGGCTATCAGATGAAAAAAGTTACGGCCGTATCTCGAAGGTGTTCAATTTACAGTTGTAACCGATCATGACTCACTGTTCTAGGTAAGTAACCTTAAGGCATTGTAGATTAGCTCGTTGGGCTAACAATTTGATTTCAAGATCATCCAAAGAAAATGTCTTTCCTGATATGTTGTCACGAGGAGTTCCAGAAGTAGCTGGTGTCTCTGAAGCGGAGCCTTGGCATGTAAAACACATCATTATTGCAATCCTGTTCCACTCGTTGGAACTCGACATATGAAATGCTAGATCTGCTATCTATGAACAGATGTCCAGTTTCTAATGTTCTTGGATCGAACAAAAAAACAAAAAACTGGAAATCGGAGAGAGTCACTTTGCAACTATTGAATTATTGGTGAAAACCCTAAAACCCTTACAAATTGCAACAACAGTGTTTTGCGGGACACTAGGTCTCCAGTTTCAATGGTCAGACCGTTGCTTAACAAAATCATTGAAGCCTATTTGAAATTCGTAGAAGACGAAGAAGAAACAATTGCAAATTTTAAACATATTTTGATTCAGCAAATAAAAAAACGTTTTGAGCTGGATTGTAACAGCGATATTATATCATTAAGACAATGTTCTTCCTTCCTGGATCCTAGGTATAAAGACTCGAATCATGAACCCATATCAGTGAGAGAAGCAATTAGAAACAATGTTAAACGTTTGCTTAGAAGTATTTCCACGAAGATAGAAAAAAATGAAGAAAACAAGTCTCTTAAAAGGAGCGGTTTGGAAGTTTTATAATACAGTACGAAAATTATTTGTCTGAGCCTCAATTAAGATTCGACTTAGACCCCTTTGAATGGTGGAAAACGCGAGCTTCTAACTACCAAGGAATAGCAGAGCTAACAAAGAAGTGTTTAGCAATACCATCTACATCAGCTAGCTCAGAGCGATCGTTTTCTACAGCGGAAAAAATTGTTACCACAAAAAGGAATTGCCTTTTACCTGAAAACGTTAATACTTTAGTTTTTTTTTGTACTAATATAGAGGAGTTATTGAATACAAAATACCAGTAATACCAGCTACATCAGCTAGCTCAGAGCGATCGTTTTCTACAGCGGGAAAAATTATTACCACAAAAAGGAATTGCCTTTTACCTGAAAAAGTTAATACTTTAATGAGTCCCCCTTAAAAAGCGAGAGCATGCAGACGTGTTTTACATTCAATTATTAATTATTGTACTGCCAAATCCCACATTCCTAATTCCTAACAAAATTTTGAACTTTTTTATTTTCCCTGTGAGAAAGAGATTCAATAATGTGGAGAATAGTGAACAAGATCAAAATTATATTCCAGCTCGGCTGGAATATAAGGAAAACATTGATAAAAACTTGCATGTATTAAAAAAAATGTGAAATCCCATTAAATTGTGCACGTGGTGATACTCGCTCTATCAAAATCAAAGAGCACGAAGCAAAAACCAGTTTAGAGAGAAATTACTCTCTCCAAAATAATATGTACAATTAATTATAACAACAACTTTAGTGAGTCCTCAGTAATTTAAACCGAGCAGCAAACAACTTCAAGAGCAGCTCTAGTAAGAGAAAGCGGAGAAATGATGAGCCATTGCATGAAACTCATAGTAAGCAACCTAATTTCGAGAACAATCCCTTTGGCCCTCTAATGAACCTTGAACAGATGAACGCTGATATCATTGATGCGAGCAAAAACGAGTCTCCAAGTAATTCAAACAATCAACCGACTAACAATATCAATCGTATTACTGCTATTACTAACAAAAATAAAACAATATTGTACTGCCCTCCTATCTTTGTCTTTGGCGCAAACTGCGCATTGATTAGTGAATTAATTAAACTTGCAGCCTCAGAATGTAAAGTCTTAGATATTCAGTATAAGTTTGTTAACATTGGGTACCAAAAAACTAAAGTATATGTAAATAATGCGAGTGTGCATAGACTTATAATAGATAGATTACGTGATACATGCTTAGGTGCTTATTCTTTCTCTCCTAAAGCAACAAAAAAAGCTTCCATATTGTTGAAAGGCATTGATGGCGATAGTTGGTGTGCAAGAACTCCAACTTCAACTCCCTTATCAACTATTTCCAAGAAGAAATTGTGCCCCTAATAGACCTAAACCATAAGAGTTCCTTCCCACTAAATAAATCTACCGCTGATTTGAAAACCCTATCTTCCGAAACTCCGCGTGCTTCCCTCATTTCCTCAACTCTTTCTATAAATGAGTTCACCGATGAGCCGCAATGCTCACCTGCGTGTCAATTCGCTCGGGGAACCGGTCACAAGGTATATCACCCTGCACTTGGAACCCACCCGACACTTTGTCGGAATGGATTATTCGGGCTCGAACTGACCACCGCAACTCGGGTGGCAATTTTTTAAAGAGTTAGGGCTTAAGTTAGAAAAAAGTAGTATTAAGTCAGTAGCTTTAGCATATGGGGCGGGTGTAGGACTAGCTGGGTCTATATCTCTAACAGTGAAGGTTGAGAATAGATCCATTTTAATAGTGTGTCTGGTTATACCAAACCCTCCACACCAGTTGATCTTGGGTGCGGATTTCTGGGCACTGTCGGGCATAGTTCCGGATTTAAGATCTGGTATTTGAAATTTTTCAAATCAGGAAATGGTGGCTTTGGTATCAGATACGTCAGCTATTAGGGAAAAATCGGATTTGGACGATTTTGAAAATAGGAAGTTAGAATTAGTTTTAGAAGAAGTTTTTAAATCAATTACCGAAGACTTAGGGTGTAAAAACTTAGTTGAGCACAAGATTAGGACGTCGGCAGAACCGATTTGTCTTACTTAAACATTAAATCTGCTTATTAGCAGATTCCAATGGAGAAAGAATCGCGCAAGTACACAGCCTTTACCGTGCCAGGGCGTGGCCTGTCTCAATTTTGCAGAATGCCATTCGGCTTACACTATTCCCCGACAACTTGGCAAAGGTTTATTGACGATGTTCTGGGTCCTGATCAAGAACCATTCGTCTTTGTGTACTTGGATGACATTATCATCGTCAATGATTCTTTCGAAAAACACATAGACATTTTAAAAGAAGTCTTCAAAAGGTTAGGAAAGGCAGGTTTAAAAGTAGGTAGGGAAAAATGTAATTTTTGTACTCCTTCTTTAAAATTTATACGTTATGTTGCAGATAGGAATGGGCTTCACGTCGACCCAGATTCTGACATGTCCGGATTTTTCTCGGCCGTTTGTTATTCAAACAGACGCGTCAGATTTTCGTGTCGGGGCCGTAATTTCGAGTTTTGAGGATGGGAAAAAGCCATAATGTTATTTAGGTCGGTCATTGAGTAGGAATGAAAGGAACTACTCTACGACCGAAAAGGAATGTTTGGCTATCAGATGAAAAAAGTTACGGCCGTATCTCGAAGGTGTTCAATTTACAGTTGTAACCGATCATGACTCACTGTTCTAGGTAAGTAACCTTAAGGCATTGTAGATTAGCTCGTTGGGCTAACAATTTGATTTCAAGATCATCCAAAGAAAATGTCTTTCCTGATATGTTGTCACGAGGAGTTCCAGAAGTAGCTGGTGTCTCTGAAGCGGAGCCTTGGCATGTAAAACACATCATTATTGCAATCCTGTTCCACTCGTTGGAACTCGACATATGAAATGCTAGATCTGCTATCTATGAACAGATGTCCAGTTTCTAATGTTCTTGGATCGAACAAAAAAACAAAAAACTGGAAATCGGAGAGAGTCACTTTGCAACTATTGAATTATTGGTGAAAACCCTAAAACCCTTACAAATTGCAACAACAGTGTTTTGCGGGACACTAGGTCTCCAGTTTCAATGGTCAGACCGTTGCTTAACAAAATCATTGAAGCCTATTTGAAATTCGTAGAAGACGAAGAAGAAACAATTGCAAATTTTAAACATATTTTGATTCAGCAAATAAAAAAACGTTTTGAGCTGGATTGTAACAGCGATATTATATCATTAAGACAATGTTCTTCCTTCCTGGATCCTAGGTATAAAGACTCGAATCATGAACCCATATCAGTGAGAGAAGCAATTAGAAACAATGTTAAACGTTTGCTTAGAAGTATTTCCACGAAGATAGAAAAAAATGAAGAAAACAAGTCTCTTAAAAGGAGCGGTTTGGAAGTTTTATAATACAGTACGAAAATTATTTGTCTGAGCCTCAATTAAGATTCGACTTAGACCCCTTTGAATGGTGGAAAACGCGAGCTTCTAACTACCAAGGAATAGCAGAGCTAACAAAGAAGTGTTTAGCAATACCATCTACATCAGCTAGCTCAGAGCGATCGTTTTCTACAGCGGAAAAAATTGTTACCACAAAAAGGAATTGCCTTTTACCTGAAAACGTTAATACTTTAGTTTTTTTTTGTACTAATATAGAGGAGTTATTGAATACAAAATACCAGTAATACCAGCTACATCAGCTAGCTCAGAGCGATCGTTTTCTACAGCGGGAAAAATTATTACCACAAAAAGGAATTGCCTTTTACCTGAAAAAGTTAATACTTTAATGAGTCCCCCTTAAAAAGCGAGAGCATGCAGACGTGTTTTACATTCAATTATTAATTATTGTACTGCCAAATCCCACATTCCTAATTCCTAACAAAATTTTGAACTTTTTTATTTTCCCTGTGAGAAAGAGATTCAATAATGTGGAGAATAGTGAACAAGATCAAAATTATATTCCAGCTCGGCTGGAATATAAGGAAAACATTGATAAAAACTTGCATGTATTAAAAAAAATGTGAAATCCCATTAAATTGTGCACGTGGTGATACTCGCTCTATCAAAATCAAAGAGCACGAAGCAAAAACCAGTTTAGAGAGAAATTACTCTCTCCAAAATAATATGTACAATTAATTATAACAACAACTTTAGTGAGTCCTCAGTAATTTAAACCGAGCAGCAAACAACTTCAAGAGCAGCTCTAGTAAGAGAAAGCGGAGAAATGATGAGCCATTGCATGAAACTCATAGTAAGCAACCTAATTTCGAGAACAATCCCTTTGGCCCTCTAATGAACCTTGAACAGATGAACGCTGATATCATTGATGCGAGCAAAAACGAGTCTCCAAGTAATTCAAACAATCAACCGACTAACAATATCAATCGTATTACTGCTATTACTAACAAAAATAAAACAATATTGTACTGCCCTCCTATCTTTGTCTTTGGCGCAAACTGCGCATTGATTAGTGAATTAATTAAACTTGCAGCCTCAGAATGTAAAGTCTTAGATATTCAGTATAAGTTTGTTAACATTGGGTACCAAAAAACTAAAGTATATGTAAATAATGCGAGTGTGCATAGACTTATAATAGATAGATTACGTGATACATGCTTAGGTGCTTATTCTTTCTCTCCTAAAGCAACAAAAAAAGCTTCCATATTGTTGAAAGGCATTGATGGCGATACTCCCATTGAATTAATAGTAAAAGCTCTTAAGGAATCTGTGCCTAATGTCAAAATAGACAAGGTTACTCCCTTTTCCACTGCGAGAACGAAAGAATTAAACATTAAATTAAATATTTTTGTTGTTCGCTTAGACGTGGGTGAATCAATCAAGGACCTGACTGGTGTTCGAAGTTTATTAAGCCAAAGAGTGTACTGGGAAAAAAAAATAGTAAACTTGTAGTAAGGTGCTACCGTTGCCAAAGATTTGGTCACACAGGTGAATGTTGAAACTATAATACTCAATGTGTTGTATGTGGAGAAGTTCATGCTTCCGAACCATGTTATGAATCATATAAATCAAAAAAAGAAAAAAACCTTGAATTGCCAACTCTAAGATGCGTAAACTGCAACGAAATAGGCCATGCGGCAAGTTCTCAGAGTTGCCCATCATTTATAAAGTATAGAGAGAGAAAACAAGCTTCAAACCTAAACTCGGCTTTTATATCACAAACAAACAAAAAGGTTGTTCAAGATATGGTGTCCCAGTTGGCTACGCCTAAACATTCTTTTGCTGATGTAGCTAAAAAATCGGCAAAACCCTCTACTCTTGCTTATAATGCACGCCAAACAGTAAATCTTAGTGATTTTGTGAATGAATCCAAAAATCTTTTTAATATTCCGTTTAATGAACTTTTGGTTAAAATTAGACAATTTTGGCCATTATACCAAAACTTTCAATCAAAGGAGGAAAAAATGTTTGCGTACCTAGAGTTCGTCTCTACTATAGTTATATAATGGCCAAAACAAAACATAACATAATATCGATGAATTTTAATTCAATAATCTCCCATGACAAAAGACTTTCACTTCTTAATATACTGAAAAGTTCTGGCAGACGGTTTAAACCAAGGCCAAATTCTGTTTATTATGTTTATAAACATTAATTGTAAACTATATATTTGAACAGAAATAAATTATTCTATTCTATTCTATTCTATTCTATTCTATTCTATTCTATTCTATTCTATTCTATTCTATTCTATTCTATTCTATTCTATTCTATTCTATTCTATTCTATTCTATTCTATTCTATTCTATTCTATTCTATTCTATTCTATTCTATTCTATTCTATTCTATTCTATTCTATTCTATTCTATTCTATTCTATTCTATTCTATTCTATTCTATTCTATTCTATTCTATTCTATTCTATTCTATTCTATTCTATTCTATTCTATTCTATTCTATTCTATTCTATTCTATTCTATTCTATTCTATTCTATTCTATTCTATTCTATTCTATTCTATTCTATTCTATTCTATTCTATTCTATTCTATTCTATTCTATTCTATTCTATTCTATTCTATTCTATTCTATTCTATTCTATTCTATTCTATTCTATTCTATTCTATTCTATTCTATTCTATTCTATTCTATTCTATTCTATTCTATTCTATTCTATTCTATTCTATTCTATTCTATTCTATTCTATTCTATTCTATTCTATTCTATTCTATTCTATTCTATTCTATTCTATTCTATTCTATTCTATTCTATTCTATTCTATTCTATTCTATTCTATTCTATTCTATTCTATTCTATTCTATTCTATTCTATTCTATTCTATTCTATTCTATTCTATTCTATTCTATTCTATTCTATTCTATTCTATTCTATTCTATTCTATTCTATTCTATTCTATTCTATTCTATTCTATTCTATTCTATTCTATTCTATTCTATTCTATTCTATTCTATTCTATTCTATTCTATTCTATTCTATTCTATTCTATTCTATTCTATTCTATTCTATTCTATTCTATTCTATTCTATTCTATTCTATTCTATTCTATTCTATTCTATTCTATTCTATTCTATTCTATTCTATTCTATTCTATTCTATTCTATTCTATTCTATTCTATTCTATTCTATTCTATTCTATTCTATTCTATTCTATTCTATTCTATTCTATTCTATTCTATTCTATTCTATTCTATTCTATTCTATTCTATTCTATTCTATTCTATTCTATTCTATTCTATTCTATTCTATTCTATTCTATTCTATTCTATTCTATTCTATTCTATTCTATTCTATTCTATTCTATTCTATTCTATTCTATTCTATTCTATTCTATTCTATTCTATTCTATTCTATTCTATTCTATTCTATTCTATTCTATTCTATTCTATTCTATTCTATTCTATTCTATTCTATTCTATTCTATTCTATTCTATTCTATTCTATTCTATTCTATTCTATTCTATTCTATTCTATTCTATTCTATTCTATTCTATTCTATTCTATTCTATTCTATTCTATTCTATTCTATTCTATTCTATTCTATTCTATTCTATTCTATTCTATTCTATTCTATTCTATTCTATTCTATTCTATTCTATTCTATTCTATTCTATTCTATTCTATTCTATTCTATTCTATTCTATTCTATTCTATTCTATTCTATTCTATTCTATTCTATTCTATTCTATTCTATTCTATTCTATTCTATTCTATTCTATTCTATTCTATTCTATTCTATTCTATTCTATTCTATTCTATTCTATTCTATTCTATTCTATTCTATTCTATTCTATTCTATTCTATTCTATTCTATTCTATTCTATTCTATTCTATTCTATTCTATTCTATTCTATTCTATTCTATTCTATTCTATTCTATTCTATTCTATTCTATTCTATTCTATTCTATTCTATTCTATTCTATTCTATTCTATTCTATTCTATTCTATTCTATTCTATTCTATTCTATTCTATTCTATTCTATTCTATTCTATTCTATTCTATTCTATTCTATTCTATTCTATTCTATTCTATTCTATTCTATTCTATTCTATTCTATTCTATTCTATTCTATTCTATTCTATTCTATTCTATTCTATTCTATTCTATTCTATTCTATTCTATTCTATTCTATTCTATTCTATTCTATTCTATTCTATTCTATTCTATTCTATTCTATTCTATTCTATTCTATTCTATTCTATTCTATTCTATTCTATTCTATTCTATTCTATTCTATTCTATTCTATTCTATTCTATTCTATTCTATTCTATTCTATTCTATTCTATTCTATTCTATTCTATTCTATTCTATTCTATTCTATTCTATTCTATTCTATTCTATTCTATTCTATTCTATTCTATTCTATTCTATTCTATTCTATTCTATTCTATTCTATTCTATTCTATTCTATTCTATTCTATTCTATTCTATTCTATTCTATTCTATTCTATTCTATTCTATTCTATTCTATTCTATTCTATTCTATTCTATTCTATTCTATTCTATTCTATTCTATTCTATTCTATTCTATTCTATTCTATTCTATTCTATTCTATTCTATTCTATTCTATTCTATTCTATTCTATTCTATTCTATTCTATTCTATTCTATTCTATTCTATTCTATTCTATTCTATTCTATTCTATTCTATTCTATTCTATTCTATTCTATTCTATTCTATTCTATTCTATTCTATTCTATTCTATTCTATTCTATTCTATTCTATTCTATTCTATTCTATTCTATTCTATTCTATTCTATTCTATTCTATTCTATTCTATTCTATTCTATTCTATTCTATTCTATTCTATTCTATTCTATTCTATTCTATTCTATTCTATTCTATTCTATTCTATTCTATTCTATTCTATTCTATTCTATTCTATTCTATTCTATTCTATTCTATTCTATTCTATTCTATTCTATTCTATTCTATTCTATTCTATTCTATTCTATTCTATTCTATTCTATTCTATTCTATTCTATTCTATTCTATTCTATTCTATTCTATTCTATTCTATTCTATTCTATTCTATTCTATTCTATTCTATTCTATTCTATTCTATTCTATTCTATTCTATTCTATTCTATTCTATTCTATTCTATTCTATTCTATTCTATTCTATTCTATTCTATTCTATTCTATTCTATTCTATTCTATTCTATTCTATTCTATTCTATTCTATTCTATTCTATTCTATTCTATTCTATTCTATTCTATTCTATTCTATTCTATTCTATTCTATTCTATTCTATTCTATTCTATTCTATTCTATTCTATTCTATTCTATTCTATTCTATTCTATTCTATTCTATTCTATTCTATTCTATTCTATTCTATTCTATTCTATTCTATTCTATTCTATTCTATTCTATTCTATTCTATTCTATTCTATTCTATTCTATTCTATTCTATTCTATTCTATTCTATTCTATTCTATTCTATTCTATTCTATTCTATTCTATTCTATTCTATTCTATTCTATTCTATTCTATTCTATTCTATTCTATTCTATTCTATTCTATTCTATTCTATTCTATTCTATTCTATTCTATTCTATTCTATTCTATTCTATTCTATTCTATTCTATTCTATTCTATTCTATTCTATTCTATTCTATTCTATTCTATTCTATTCTATTCTATTCTATTCTATTCTATTCTATTCTATTCTATTCTATTCTATTCTATTCTATTCTATTCTATTCTATTCTATTCTATTCTATTCTATTCTATTCTATTCTATTCTATTCTATTCTATTCTATTCTATTCTATTCTATTCTATTCTATTCTATTCTATTCTATTCTATTCTATTCTATTCTATTCTATTCTATTCTATTCTATTCTATTCTATTCTATTCTATTCTATTCTATTCTATTCTATTCTATTCTATTCTATTCTATTCTATTCTATTCTATTCTATTCTATTCTATTCTATTCTATTCTATTCTATTCTATTCTATTCTATTCTATTCTATTCTATTCTATTCTATTCTATTCTATTCTATTCTATTCTATTCTATTCTATTCTATTCTATTCTATTCTATTCTATTCTATTCTATTCTATTCTATTCTATTCTATTCTATTCTATTCTATTCTATTCTATTCTATTCTATTCTATTCTATTCTATTCTATTCTATTCTATTCTATTCTATTCTATTCTATTCTATTCTATTCTATTCTATTCTATTCTATTCTATTCTATTCTATTCTATTCTATTCTATTCTATTCTATTCTATTCTATTCTATTCTATTCTATTCTATTCTATTCTATTCTATTCTATTCTATTCTATTCTATTCTATTCTATTCTATTCTATTCTATTCTATTCTATTCTATTCTATTCTATTCTATTCTATTCTATTCTATTCTATTCTATTCTATTCTATTCTATTCTATTCTATTCTATTCTATTCTATTCTATTCTATTCTATTCTATTCTATTCTATTCTATTCTATTCTATTCTATTCTATTCTATTCTATTCTATTCTATTCTATTCTATTCTATTCTATTCTATTCTATTCTATTCTATTCTATTCTATTCTATTCTATTCTATTCTATTCTATTCTATTCTATTCTATTCTATTCTATTCTATTCTATTCTATTCTATTCTATTCTATTCTATTCTATTCTATTCTATTCTATTCTATTCTATTCTATTCTATTCTATTCTATTCTATTCTATTCTATTCTATTCTATTCTATTCTATTCTATTCTATTCTATTCTATTCTATTCTATTCTATTCTATTCTATTCTATTCTATTCTATTCTATTCTATTCTATTCTATTCTATTCTATTCTATTCTATTCTATTCTATTCTATTCTATTCTATTCTATTCTATTCTATTCTATTCTATTCTATTCTATTCTATTCTATTCTATTCTATTCTATTCTATTCTATTCTATTCTATTCTATTCTATTCTATTCTATTCTATTCTATTCTATTCTATTCTATTCTATTCTATTCTATTCTATTCTATTCTATTCTATTCTATTCTATTCTATTCTATTCTATTCTATTCTATTCTATTCTATTCTATTCTATTCTATTCTATTCTATTCTATTCTATTCTATTCTATTCTATTCTATTCTATTCTATTCTATTCTATTCTATTCTATTCTATTCTATTCTATTCTATTCTATTCTATTCTATTCTATTCTATTCTATTCTATTCTATTCTATTCTATTCTATTCTATTCTATTCTATTCTATTCTATTCTATTCTATTCTATTCTATTCTATTCTATTCTATTCTATTCTATTCTATTCTATTCTATTCTATTCTATTCTATTCTATTCTATTCTATTCTATTCTATTCTATTCTATTCTATTCTATTCTATTCTATTCTATTCTATTCTATTCTATTCTATTCTATTCTATTCTATTCTATTCTATTCTATTCTATTCTATTCTATTCTATTCTATTCTATTCTATTCTATTCTATTCTATTCTATTCTATTCTATTCTATTCTATTCTATTCTATTCTATTCTATTCTATTCTATTCTATTCTATTCTATTCTATTCTATTCTATTCTATTCTATTCTATTCTATTCTATTCTATTCTATTCTATTCTATTCTATTCTATTCTATTCTATTCTATTCTATTCTATTCTATTCTATTCTATTCTATTCTATTCTATTCTATTCTATTCTATTCTATTCTATTCTATTCTATTCTATTCTATTCTATTCTATTCTATTCTATTCTATTCTATTCTATTCTATTCTATTCTATTCTATTCTATTCTATTCTATTCTATTCTATTCTATTCTATTCTATTCTATTCTATTCTATTCTATTCTATTCTATTCTATTCTATTCTATTCTATTCTATTCTATTCTATTCTATTCTATTCTATTCTATTCTATTCTATTCTATTCTATTCTATTCTATTCTATTCTATTCTATTCTATTCTATTCTATTCTATTCTATTCTATTCTATTCTATTCTATTCTATTCTATTCTATTCTATTCTATTCTATTCTATTCTATTCTATTCTATTCTATTCTATTCTATTCTATTCTATTCTATTCTATTCTATTCTATTCTATTCTATTCTATTCTATTCTATTCTATTCTATTCTATTCTATTCTATTCTATTCTATTCTATTCTATTCTATTCTATTCTATTCTATTCTATTCTATTCTATTCTATTCTATTCTATTCTATTCTATTCTATTCTATTCTATTCTATTCTATTCTATTCTATTCTATTCTATTCTATTCTATTCTATTCTATTCTATTCTATTCTATTCTATTCTATTCTATTCTATTCTATTCTATTCTATTCTATTCTATTCTATTCTATTCTATTCTATTCTATTCTATTCTATTCTATTCTATTCTATTCTATTCTATTCTATTCTATTCTATTCTATTCTATTCTATTCTATTCTATTCTATTCTATTCTATTCTATTCTATTCTATTCTATTCTATTCTATTCTATTCTATTCTATTCTATTCTATTCTATTCTATTCTATTCTATTCTATTCTATTCTATTCTATTCTATTCTATTCTATTCTATTCTATTCTATTCTATTCTATTCTATTCTATTCTATTCTATTCTATTCTATTCTATTCTATTCTATTCTATTCTATTCTATTCTATTCTATTCTATTCTATTCTATTCTATTCTATTCTATTCTATTCTATTCTATTCTATTCTATTCTATTCTATTCTATTCTATTCTATTCTATTCTATTCTATTCTATTCTATTCTATTCTATTCTATTCTATTCTATTCTATTCTATTCTATTCTATTCTATTCTATTCTATTCTATTCTATTCTATTCTATTCTATTCTATTCTATTCTATTCTATTCTATTCTATTCTATTCTATTCTATTCTATTCTATTCTATTCTATTCTATTCTATTCTATTCTATTCTATTCTATTCTATTCTATTCTATTCTATTCTATTCTATTCTATTCTATTCTATTCTATTCTATTCTATTCTATTCTATTCTATTCTATTCTATTCTATTCTATTCTATTCTATTCTATTCTATTCTATTCTATTCTATTCTATTCTATTCTATTCTATTCTATTCTATTCTATTCTATTCTATTCTATTCTATTCTATTCTATTCTATTCTATTCTATTCTATTCTATTCTATTCTATTCTATTCTATTCTATTCTATTCTATTCTATTCTATTCTATTCTATTCTATTCTATTCTATTCTATTCTATTCTATTCTATTCTATTCTATTCTATTCTATTCTATTCTATTCTATTCTATTCTATTCTATTCTATTCTATTCTATTCTATTCTATTCTATTCTATTCTATTCTATTCTATTCTATTCTATTCTATTCTATTCTATTCTATTCTATTCTATTCTATTCTATTCTATTCTATTCTATTCTATTCTATTCTATTCTATTCTATTCTATTCTATTCTATTCTATTCTATTCTATTCTATTCTATTCTATTCTATTCTATTCTATTCTATTCTATTCTATTCTATTCTATTCTATTCTATTCTATTCTATTCTATTCTATTCTATTCTATTCTATTCTATTCTATTCTATTCTATTCTATTCTATTCTATTCTATTCTATTCTATTCTATTCTATTCTATTCTATTCTATTCTATTCTATTCTATTCTATTCTATTCTATTCTATTCTATTCTATTCTATTCTATTCTATTCTATTCTATTCTATTCTATTCTATTCTATTCTATTCTATTCTATTCTATTCTATTCTATTCTATTCTATTCTATTCTATTCTATTCTATTCTATTCTATTCTATTCTATTCTATTCTATTCTATTCTATTCTATTCTATTCTATTCTATTCTATTCTATTCTATTCTATTCTATTCTATTCTATTCTATTCTATTCTATTCTATTCTATTCTATTCTATTCTATTCTATTCTATTCTATTCTATTCTATTCTATTCTATTCTATTCTATTCTATTCTATTCTATTCTATTCTATTCTATTCTATTCTATTCTATTCTATTCTATTCTATTCTATTCTATTCTATTCTATTCTATTCTATTCTATTCTATTCTATTCTATTCTATTCTATTCTATTCTATTCTATTCTA
>CAKKTC010000080.1:0-86563 GCA_920104205.1 Eupeodes latifasciatus | reverse complement strand
TTATTATTAATAATAATAATAAAAATAATAACAATATAATATTAATCATAATAATAAGGAGAATAACGATAATCAACAAATAATAATACTAATAATAATAATAATAATAATAATAATAATAATAATAATAATAATAATAATAATAATAATAATAATAATAATAATAATAATAATAATAATAATAATAATAATAATATAATAATAATAATATGATAATAATAATAGCTTTATTTATTGAACCTTAAACAAATTATTACAATTCAACATAATGATAAATAAAATTATGGCCTTGGTTTTGAAACCGTCTGCCAGATGCCATCTCTATTTTTACTGTTAAAAATTACAAAATATATTTTTAATATTAATAATTCAAGTAAGCTTTTTGATGTATTTTGCTATTATTTTTACATTGTTCATTTAACAATTAGTAATTTCTTTTTTTTTTATTAATAAAAGTAAAAAGATATAAACATAAAATTAAATAAATTGCAATACAAAAAATGGGTTTTATTTTGTACAATATGTACGCTAAAATACTTAATGGATACATTTCTGGGTTAAAATCTTTTAATAATTTATAAAATCTTTTCTGTAATTTAGGGCTTCAATGCAATATTGGTCAAGAAGTTTCCAGTTGCTTCCATTTAAGATACTTATAGAGTCTGATTCGCTTATTATTGACTTTTTAAAGTATACAAATCTTATTATACAGTCTGATTCGCTTATTATTGACTTTTTAAAGTATACAAATCTTATTTCTTTTAGAATGGGCACACTGATAAAAAGTGATAAGAGTTTTCTTGTTCTTGCAAATTACAGAGAGAGCAAAAAGTTGATTGGTCATTAAAATAAGGTTTGTAATTTAAGTCAAAAAGCTCTCTCTTAATACGACAAATGATAGAAATTTCAAATAAGCTCATTTTGTCTGTAAAATTGAGCTCATTCAGATTATAATTGAGCTTTGGATATAGAGATCTATGTGAGGAGCCTTTTGCTTCCTCTGTGTTACGTAAGTTAAAACCAGAATATAATTCGCCGAAAATCTCACAGCCGTCAGACCTGTCGGTGAGTAGCCCCTTACTCTCCACCAATTGAAGGTCTTCAATTGGTCAGAAGTATTTTGGACAGAACTTTCTCCGAGCAATGGATCGGTCGTGGTGGAACAATAACATGACCCCCTAAGTCACCGGACTTGAATCCACTAGATTTTTTTTTTGGGGTTGCCTAAAAGAGAAAGTTTTTGCTCAGCCCATACGCAGTGATACTGAACTTAGGCAGAAAATTGAAACTGCGGCTGAGGAAATAAGAAGCTCAGGACATGCCAGACGTTTGAAACGTTTTTAAAACGTTGTCGAGTATGTTTAAATACAGGAGGAGGGCATTTCGAACAATTGCTATAAAAAAATATGCGTAGAGATTTACCTTTTTTTTAACTTCCGAACAAAATTAAACACCTTGCTACTTTTTATGATCACGCTATTCCAAAATTTTGGCCTCTTACAAAATTCAAATCCCTGTTTTCAAAATGAAACAAATAGTTTCATAAATTGCTGTTTTATATTTTTTTCAAAAGCTAAAAAATCAAGCAAGTTTTTAAAAACGATAACCAGTATTGTGTGATATGATTTTTTTTAATAAAACTGTTTTAAAGTTCGATGTAAGAAATTAAGTTTCATAAGAATATGATTTTAACTATTAATATTTTGCAAAATAGTGCCGAAAATTGAAATTTTTTAAATGCAAAAATATTGATGTTTATTCAAAATTGTAAAATATGAACATAAAGTAAAAACAAAAATCATTTGTGGACAGGGTGATTGAAAAACCGACTAAAAGTAGGTGTTTTTGAAAATTTAATTAAAACAACCGTTACTCGAAAACCGTTGGGATGCGGTATAGACAAGTTACCAAATTCTGGTAGGTCATGACTTGACCATTCAGCATATACAGTTTGGACCATTACTTATGGGACACCCTGTATAATCACATTTACACACATTAAGATGTAACTGGAATATAGAACACCAGCTAACTAAACTATCAAAATCGTTTTGAAGAAGAATTCGATCAGATGGCAATTTAATACATTTTAGCAATTTAATGTCGTCAACAAACATAAGACATAGAGAAGATTTAATGATGAGAGGAATATCAATAATAAAAAGAAGAAAAGGTAAAGGTCCAGGAAGACTTCCTTGGGGGACGCCAGAGGTCACAGATATTGGAAGTGATAAAGACGAATTTATGTTGACGTATTGGGTTCGACCTTCCAAATAAGATTCCAACCATAACAAAAAATTCAAATGAAAACCTAAAGCTTGTAGTTTAGCTATTAAAATTTCGTAATTGAATCTATCGAAAGGTTTAGATAAATCAGTGCAAATAACCTCAGACTGAAAACCATCTTCAAGGTTACTTGTGATCTCATTGCATAGAATGGTTAGATTAGTTGCCGTGGATCTTCCAGAGACAAACATATTACTAATTTCAATAGGGTCACTAGAATTACTCCCTGAGTAGTGAATGCAGTTAGGAATCCCATTTGAGCTCTTTTTACTTTTGATAAAGCACCATAAGCGCTTACTATTTTTCTTAGGATCAAATTCGGTGCGAAAAATATAACCCCTATAAAGAAATTTATTTAATACAAGTTACAAATATTTTTTAGTAAACAAGTATTATTATTAGATTCTCGGAAGAGTTTAAATGATTTGTTCTTTTTATTTGTTAAGTTGCATAGACTTTTATTTAGCTAGGCATTTATTTGAATGACAACTTTAGATACAAAACGATCAATACCTTTAAGTAATGACTTTTTGAACATGTATATTATATGCATCAACTAAATAATTATAATTTTTATAATTATTTTTCTATCCTTTGAATGTATGTATTTAAGTAACACAAAATTGTCGAATCCTAGATTTCATAAACTATTTAATTGTAGCCTTAACCTAAATTTTAAGACAATATGTATTAATTTGTATAGGTTTTTCATGTAATAAATAAATAAATAAAATAAAAATAAATAACTTGGAAAAATAATATTATTAAAAATGCATTTTATTAATATTTAAAATAACAGTACCTATGAAAACGAAGATTTAAAGAAGACAAGTACAAATACAATGTTTAGTGCATTTCAGCGTTGGTGTGAATTTGAACATACCAATTAGTTAAATGTTTTTTTCTTGGATCTTTTTTTTACTTTTTCTTTCGGTGGGATTTTTTGCCTTCGTGTTGAGAAAATATGATATCTATCCGGTTTTTGGTCGTTCACAATCATATCCGATACTAAAGTTTCTCAGATAGCCTAGCGGATAGCCAACTGAAGGTGGACATTTTGTCCGCCAATTAGTATGCATCTAAGTTATCACCAAAATTTGTGGGACTTTCAAAGTCCAGAAGAGATTGTCTTCATGGAAATAGATTGTTGAAGACGAACACGGTTAAGATCGTGGCGATTTGCACACCAAAGCTCAAAACCTGTCACCACTTAAGAGGGAAATGAATAAGTCTTTAAGTCCTAATTAAAGTAATTTTTTCGTTAGTTCTTTATCTTTTGTTAAATGAACTTCACTAGTTCTGATGGGTCCTTATCCTTTGTTGTATAGTTTCCGGTAGGAAATAACTTATTTTTTCTTAAAATAAGCACGTTTCCAATGATTCTTTCGCTCAGTACTTTGAAGAGAACAATATAAGATATGTCAGTGATAACAAACTTACTGGATTGTGATTGAAAGCTCAAATGACAGGTGTTCCTTGAAGAACAAATTGAAATTGAAATTTGAAGGGGTTATAGGTCGGTTAAATACAGTCGTTCAATTGCCACCCACTCGAAATCTTATCAGAGTCTGCCGAATGCAATGTTCATAACGGTGCATAAGGCTGTAGTTTAAAGTGCGAGTAAGATAGGGGGTGGGATCTCAACTGCTTTATCTCACTCTATCAAAATGTGTCAGTCTAGTTTTGACTTTTGAAGAGTGCAGACGTGTGATCTAGTTGAAGTCCGTTGGTAATGGTCGTGCTAGTAGTGTTCTGGCGGGTAGTGCTCCAGTGGGCATGGCTACTGAGGTGGATCTGCGGTGGTCAAGGAGTATGTTGTTATTGGTGGTGTTGTGGTTGATGCTGCTGTTATGGCTGTTGATGCTGCTGTTGTGACTGCAAAGGAGATAACAGTGGCGAGTGGTGTTGGTGTTGGTGGCTTTAATGGGTCGGTTATTGCTGGTCAGTCTATTAGGGCGTCTGGCAAGAGAAAGAACAAAATGAAGGGGACCTCCGTGTGCATGAATGATATTGGCGATAGCCTAGAGAAGCATCTGGGCCTCGATGCTGTCATGGCAAAGTGCACGGAGGTGAAGAGTAGACCTAATGGTCGGCTTGGTCGGTGGGACGCAGGCTTAATTGCCTGATGTTGTGCTAAAAAGACCTGCCGAGACGTGGTCGGTGATGGTCACAGGTACAAAGACCGAGAGTTCTGCAGACATTAGAAAGAAGGTTGTGGAAGAGCTGGTGCCTGCGCTGGATCTCAAGTTACACACTGTACAACTTGGCAAGCAGGGCAGTGTGCTGGTCCGCACTCCCTAAGTGGCGGACAGGACGCTTTCAAGAGTACAAGATGCTCCAAGAGGCAGGACTTTCGGTAGAGGCCAATAAGGGAAAACAGTTGGTTTTCCATGAGGTCGAGGAGAGGAGTTCCTCGGAGAGCTGCACAAGCTTGCTAGCTTACCGGTGGACCTTCAAAACAACGTCTCTCTTTCTACCTCGTGAAAGGTAGGCGAAGGGCGACATAATATCGTCCTTAAGTGTAGCCTTAAGGTCAATTAGATGCTCCTTAGGGACGGGACGTGCTATATAAAACACTTTTCGTTCCCCATAAGGAAGAAACCCCTGGTAGAGTAGTGCAACCGGTGTCTCTGTCTGGACCACTTCATGTACAGGGGTAGGCAAAAAGAGTCCGTGAGTAAATAATACAATTCAACTGTCAGGGTACCCAGGCAGTCACGATAGAAACACTGAGAGAGCTGTGTCATTGAGACTTACTTTCTCCTGGTGTGGAAATGTGCGAGGGTGATAGTGCTCCTGAAGTCTAAAGATAGGGTCAGGACGAATCCTAGATCCTGCTGTGACATCAGTCTTCTTTAAGTACTTTGAAAAGTTCTGGGCTTTCATCACGAGTTTCATAATCGAGCTTTACGAAATTGTTTTGTTTTTCTATGAGTTTTCGCAGTAAATACATATTTATCAGAAATTTCAACTGACAAAACAGACCTCACTGGTGCAATGCATTTTTTATTTCTGACATTTACATCATTATAAATTATGTTTTGTTATTGTTCGTTCTTTGGTTCTGTCGAAAATATAAGTAAACCAGCATACTTTGGAATTATAGACATTATCTTCATTTTATTGTCACAAAGCTTTAACGAGATAGTGTAAGTTTCAAAGTTGACTTATTATTTTAGTTAAGCATACAACCATCGTTTTTAAACTGTGCCCGCCTTTCCTATTGAAGTACAATTCTTCGTTTTGACGTGGCCTTTGAAAAAACAAATGCGTCCCATCTACAGAGCTCACCTCCTGGGATTAAACATTTTCTATGGAACCATCTGGTCTTTTTGTCGTTTTCGATTGCCCATTCAATTCATGAAAGATATTTTTTGTCTTCTAAAGTTTTAGTCACCTCGTGAGGGATTTTTGAAAAAGTGCTTTTGGGCAATAGAGATTACAAAATCGTTTCCAGTTAGGTACTGATATATCTGTGGCCACAAGCCATAACCGCTAAAGTCGACTTTAGACGAAATTGGGATTTTGATGCCATTATATTCAGCGTACTTAAATCTATTTTGTAAATTTTTTTCAGCTTTTTATCTTTAAAAATGTGGCCACAATTTCAAAAAAACTTAATAGCTTAAGTCACTTTTTTATGTTGAGATTAAGGAAAAACAACTAAACTCAGAAAAGACCAAATTTATTATCTAAAGTTGAGTTAAGATAATATTTTTGTAAGACTTACATCAAGGAATAAAGACTAAACTTGACTTTAGTTGTTTTTCCTCGTTAAATTCATTCAATTTTTACATTTGTTTGTGGCGGAAAAATAGCTAAACTTGAGTTTAGCTGTTTTTCCGTGTTAATATTTTGTATTTTTTTCATTTTTGTAAAAGGGAATAACGACTTAACTCCAGTTTAGTGGTTATTCCCCAAGAAAGAATAAGCAAAAAGAGTCTCCTATCTGCAGTTTAGCGCTTATTCCAAAATAAAATTCTGATGCACGAAGAACCCAAATTGACTTTAGTTTTTATTCCCCGTCAGTAATTCAGTTAGTGAAAACCTTATCTCGAGATTGGTTGTTATTCCGTAAGACAAAATAAATAAAAGTGTTTCTTAAGTATAGTTTAGTTCTTTTTCTATATCTTAATATAGAATAAGTGTTGTCTAAAGTAGACTTTAGTGTTGTGTTTTTCCTGTGTTCTTAAACGAGCTTAGTTGTCCTTTGTGTTGTTCCTAGTGTTTTTATAAATACTAATTTTTTGAAAAAAAAAAACTTAATTAAAATTAATAATGTCTCGATCGCAAAGACTTTTGGCGCCGCTGGCACGAATGCTTAAAGAAAAAGCAAGAGCTGAAGGTAAGATTGATTTAATGTTTTTTTAGTTTGAATGTCCTTTTGAAGATACCGGTTTTTGATATTTTTGATATTTTGAACGTATGTACTTGATTTTATGTGGAAGCAATTAATAAGCTTGCCTTAAATCGGAAATAAAATTACGAATCTCAATTCCGACCTCATCACAAAATAGTTACAAAAAACAATGAGCTACTTTGTTACCATTGCCTAGACACGCCAACTTCTTGGATGTCTGATTTCACAACGGCGCGCCACGTTGGCGCGGCGTGCGCGCCGTCGCCGTTGCATTGGTCGCGTTGACACCGAAACCTTTTGCTTCAAGGTCGTTCAGATGAAGCAAGAACTTCTCGCAGTATAGGCGATGTCGTATGAATCAACCCTTATCGTGGTTGGCATTTATATTTTGAATGTTTTTCTCTTTTTTTCTTTAATGTTTGGTATTTGAATACAATTTTTTTTACAGAAAAAGAAACTCATTTAAGAAAGGTTTTTGTGATGCAAAGAACTTCCACACCAGAACCAAAGAAAGATATTGGTAAAATGATGTATATTTTAATTTTTATTAAGGAAATGTCGAAGTTTTTTTCTCATTTGCACAGAAAACATTGAAACAAGTTCTTTCACATTTCCTGTATCCCCGGAAACAAATTTCACAAAAAAGTCGATATACCAATGGCCGCAAAAAAATTCAATTTATCAATATTCGAATTCGATCGACGAAATTATATCAGAAAAGAATGATTACTTTCCTGAGATACCCAATGAAACTAAATCATCGATGAACGGATTTGACTTCGACATAAATGTATTCAAACGTAAGAACGCTATTTTTTTCTTTAAGAACACTTTTCAAGTTTTCCATTGTTTTAGGTCATTCAAGTGAGTTCAACGTTGAAAATAGAAATTCAATATCTCCATCATTAAATACAACATATGATAAGTTGCCAGAATGGGAAAATTCCGATGATTCTGCAAAAGACCCTGATTATATAATAAATAATAATGTTACTTCTTCTGATTCGCACCCTGAAAGTGAAAATAGCGAAGTTTTGAATTTCCCGATTAGCAATGACGATCCGAAATCAAAAATAAAGAATAAAAAACGCTTTCGTCAGAAATTAAGGAACGCTGGAAAATCATATAAAACACTTTCTGGGAAAGTTATACACAAAGTTATACCCTTTGAAATGTGTCGAAGCAACTGTCGAGATATTCATTCGAGCAGATACAACGATTATTTAAACATTATTGGGCTTTGGGAACCTATGACCAGAGAGTACTTTATATTGGAAATCTTCTGATTCTAGAAGATAAAAAATGTGATACTCTATTTAACGCAAGCCAAAGAAAGCGACGTCGTGAAAAATCTGTCAAGTACTTTTTAGAATATGATGGTATGAGAACACAAGTTTGCCAAACACATTTTACGATCTGTTTTTCTGAAACGGAGAGTTTCATTAGAAACGTAATAGCAAAAAAAGTTTCAAGTCCAAGCGTACCGTTTAAGAATTGTCGGGGTAAAGGGATTCCTATGAACAAAATAACATTGGATCAAGAAGAGGAAGTGTGCAACCACATAAATAAGTTCCCATCGTATGAAAGCCATTACAGCCGTCTTCAAACATCTAAAAATATATTCATGGTAGTTTAAATCTCTCCATAATGCATCGGATGTATAGTAATGAAGTTTCTAATCCTGTAAGCCTTACCAAATATGCTGAGATATTTAAAACAATGAATTTAAAATTCAAAGCTCCCAAACTTGACACTTGTGCAACTTGCGACGGATTTCTGTCAAAGATAAAAATAGCCCAGAATGAAACAGAAAAACAAGTTCTGGTGGAGCAGAAGTTAATTCATGTGACAAAGGGAGATTTTGGCTTTGAGCAAAAAAGGGTCGATAAAGAAAATGCTAGACAAAACAACGATATGGCAGCGTTCGCGTTTGATTTACAACAGTGCCTACCAACACCATTTTTGAGAAACTCAGTTAGTTTCTATAAAAGGCAGCTTTGGACCTTCAATCTTACAATCCACGACTTAAAAACGAATGGTTCCGGCTATTTTATGTGGCACGAGGGAATTGCGCGAAGGGGTGGAAATGAGATTGCTTCATGCGTTTTCAAACATCTACAATCTTTACCTTCTTCCGTCAATAAAATAACGTTCTATAGTGACTCATGTTCAGGTCAAAATAAAAATTCCTATGTCTCTGCTATGTTCCTTCTGTTCATAAAAGAAAATCCTTCATTGGAATATATTAAAGATCATACATTTTTGGAACCTGGCCACACACACCTCGAGTGTGATTCTGATCATGCGTTAATTGAACGAAAAAAGAAAAAATCCAGTGTCGAAATTAGTGTGCCAAGGGACTGGTATCAGTTCATCGGAACTATAAATTCAAAAATTAAAGTTGTTGAAATGAAAGAAAGCGATTTCTTCAACTTTAGTGAAATTTCAAAAAATAATTTCAACTGGAAAAGGTGTAACTCAGATGGCCAAAAGTTTATATGGAACTCGGTAAGGTGGATTCGCTATACGAACAACTACAACCAATTTTTTTATAAAACGAACTTAAATCCTGAAGAACCGTTTAACCTTTTACCATTGATCAAAAGAGGAGCATTGACACTAACACTGGGTAATCTAAAAAATATTGAAGACCCACCAGTATTATCTTCAGACAAAAAAAAAAAAGATCTTATGGATTTATTGCAGTATATAAATCCAGAGTTTCATTCATTTTATAAAAACCTTAAAACGAGTTCCACTGAGCTCAACATGCATCCAGATCTGCGTAGTGACGATGAAAATTGAAGAACACTTGTTTAATCTTGGTTGTTAACTGAATTATGTCCAATATTTTACTTTTTTTAATGAATTTACATTGCATAATTGCATGAAGTAAAGTTTGTTTTTTTTTTTTTTGTATTTTTAATTCTATGTGTTTTTTAATAAATAAAACGTATTCTAACTCGAAATTCAAGTTGGTTCTTATTCTCTGCTGAGAACATAGTCGATTATTTTTCATAATTAATTTAGGAATAAAAACTAAAGTCGACATAAGAACTGTAAATTTAACACAATAGAAGAGGAATAACAGCTAAAGTAGACTTAAGAGCAAAACAAAACATTTCTTTAAAATGGAAAAACAACTAAACTCGAGATTAGATTCTATATGATGAAAAACATAAAAGGCCATAACAACTAAAGATTTTTGTCAATAAAACCGTGGGAAGCTTATTTTTCAACAAAATTTAGATGTGAAATAAGACATAGTAAAATTATCTTCATGTCACTTTTTGTTTCAACTCAATCGGAGTTTCCGATCGCCAGATAGAGTCGTTTGTAATTTCGCAAGTTTATCAAAAACTTTAAACTGCTCTTCTGAAAAATGAGCAAAACTGACTTTAGCGGTTATTCCTTGTGACCACAGATATACCTGTACGTTGATTGGCATCCATCTTGTAAACTTCCAAAAAAGTTTCTTTCGAATGTCTAAACCGTTGAATAAAACAGTTAAAAAAGTTTTTGAGAAAAAACATACATTTTATAACCCATAGAAGCTTACTTCCTTGTTGGAAGAAATAGGTATCCAAAGCACAACTTAATCAATATATGTGAAATCTAATGATTTACATCCTCCTTGTACATGCATTAAATTGTTGGTATTCTGGGTGGATCTCTAAGGGTTCGCAACTCCTTGGGCTCTTATATGTAGATGAACTTCGAGGGAGGGAGACTTCATAAATTTGGGCTCAACCCAAAATTACCAAATGCTGTGGTGCCTTCTTTCCCAGGTGGGTAGGTTTAGGACAAGGTTCACAGCATTGGGGTGTATGGGGCTTGGGGTGCCCGTCATGCATCCTCTGCGTGCACTATTCGGCTGCAAACACAAGTATTATACAGGTATTCGTGTACCCCATTATGGGGAGTGTTTGTTGTTGGCTTGAACGGCTTGGATAGTACTTGCCGCGAGTCTCTTGGTTGAGTGACAGCGGGTTTCCGGTGTCTCATTGTCACTGGTCTGCTAGACTCTGCCTGTCTATGAGGTAGGGTCCCTAGTGGAAGCATCGTTGTGGCTGTGGTTACCCAAAATCGCTTCGCTCCTCAGCAAGGAGGGTGGGCATGCCATAACATGTTCACTAAATTGTACTGTGGTAGCATAAGTTGCCTGGAGCGTTCCTCAAATTGATTCTAGCTTAAATTGATTCTAGCAAAATGTGTATTGTGTAGCTGACTGATAACGTGACCGAGATCCACGCTTACGATTGGCCAAAAGCAATTGGGCATTGTAAAAAAAGCTCCCTGCCATGGTGCAAACAAGGGGGGAAAGAGACGTGCATAGTTTTTTGAAAGTTGTATTCTTAAAAAAAAGTTTAAGAGTAACTTTTTTTACTTTTCCTATTCAATAAATATGAACATTGTAATGAGGATTCCACACTACGCAGCCATATTCCAGAACCAATCTAAACTACGGTAACTAAGACCAAAGAAACTATGTGAACATAGAGTTAGCTTTGTTCAACATGAATTCTGTTTGATGTAGAGCGAATCGAATGGTGAATTTTTTTTGTTGAAAAAAAAAACGAAACGTTTAGTCTATCTCAAGAAACTTAATTTTTTGTTTTATTTTTTTTGAAAATTTTCTAAGATAACCCTTTTCGGGGAAAACTCCAAGATGTTTTTAAAAACAAGAAATTGCATAAAGAAAATTCAAAACAAAGAAGGTGGACATTTAGTATTTTTTTTGTGCTGCATTAAGAACGGTGCTAGAAATGGGTTGCGTATTCCGTGTTTCGTATAAAGAACAAAACCAAATGAACACCGATCCAAAAAAAGAAAAGAGGGCACGAGTACGATAACTTTGGCGCCAAGATATAATAGCGGTTTTTGGTAGAGGGGCTTAATACAAGCATTTTTTGCTATGGGAGGGGGGTCTATCTCCCCCCGTTTAGGCGGTAGGTGCAATTTAAAAAAATTATTATTTGAAATGGAAAAAAATAATTAAAAAATAACGGTGATACTTACAATTAAGTTTTATACATTTTTTTAAAGCCAACATTCTGTTTTATTAGACAGTTTTTAATTAAAGTCAAAACTATGCGTAGTTTTTAAATTAAATTTAATTTTAAACTCAAAATTTGAGTAAAAAAAGTTAAAAAAAAGGTTTAAACTGTAATTTTTCAATACTTCAAGATTATCTACCATTGTTTTTATTTCAGAATTTATTGCTCTTATTTGTTTTTGATCAAAAACTGGAAACTAGATGATTTTATGTCTTAGTTTTTGAGAAAATTGAAAATAACCACAACTACTATTTTAATTTAATTCTTTTTTTTTTTTGCTTGAGTGGTCTTATTTTGATAGTAACAATGGTAGGTGCGAGTTTGGGTGTATGCAACAGTAAGGTGTGTGTGAGTTTGGGTGTATGCAACAGTGGGATCTGTAAAGGGGGCATGCTGCCCCCTTGCAACCCCCCTGCTTGGGAACACTATAGGATTTGGGGTGGGTGCAAGTTGGAGTGCGTGAGTTACATGCAGAGGCAATAAGCATGCTAACAACTAGAATGCTGCTCATAATAACGCTATTCTGAAAGACTCATTCCATCCTCAAATCTTAAATGTGAACAAATTAGCACATGTATTGCATAAAATGTTCCACTGTGCTTAACAGCGTTCATTTACCACAAACTAAGAGGAGAGCTTTCAAATAGTTGTAGTTGCACATTTATAAAAGCATTGTGTTCTCTTGCAGTACTTACTCTCAACTCTAATCGTGCGTCCGTTATCTCTATGATCTGGATCTGGAGAGCTTTTTAAATAATTATAAATATACAACGCTGGATCTCATAAGGTTTTCGACCGTAGTGTAAGCCACACCATTTTTTGCTGAGAGCTATCTTTAGAAATAATACACTTACAAAAAATAAAAATTATATTTAAAACTTTATTATTTGTTTCTAATCAAAAAAAACAAAAGAAGAGAGTTTCTTATAAGGAAACTCGTAATTGGCGCAGTCTACGAAAAGAACCTACATTTCCCGCATAACCAACCCGTTACAAAGGAAACCCATTGTTATCCATCCCATCTTTAATCCGTACAATAGAACAAAATCACACCTACAATTTCCCGAAGAAAAAAACCAACACTCCTGCATCAAAAACAAAAAAAAAAACAACCTTAATTTAATCCTATCCATTATATATCAAATTTTTCCACCTACAACCCAATTTGGTAAGTCCTAGTTCATATCCATCCTTTATTCCTTTTTTTTAATGCCACCTGTGAAAAAAAAGTATTTGAAAAATAAATTGCGTTGCTCTAGTAGTTTTTTTATATCTTGTAAAGAAAGTGTTCCACGTGGTTTGATCGATTTCATCAAAAATAATTCAACTTCTGACATTTCTAACGAAGAAAGCGTTACCCAACAAAAAACAATGGCAAGTAACGGTTCCAAAGTATCAATTGATGTTTTCAATTTGCTAAAAATACCAGACGCAGTTAAAAGCTTGCCGCAATACGATGGCAATCCAAGGTCATTGTACGACTTTTTAAGCAATGTCGAAGAAATTTTAGAGTGTGTACAGCAAACTTTGGGTTGCTACCCAAAGACAATACTTCGTGCTATTAGGAATAAAATCGTAGGTCCTGCAAATGATGTCTTAAATATGTACGGTACACATGTTGACTGGACAGAAATTCGACATAATTTAGTGGTGCATTATTCTGATAAAAGGAATGAGACTAGTTTGATCCGCGATCTTCATCAAATTAGGCAGGGTCCCAATACAGTTGAAAGCTTTTATTCGCAGATTATCGACATTTTGTCTTCTATGATGAATCATGTGAAATTACACGAAAATGATCAAAATGTCACAACAGCGAAAAAAGTTCTTTATAATGAAATGTGCTTGAATACTTTTCTGTCAAGTTTGAGAGAACCGTTAGGATCAACGATCAGGGCCATGAAACCACCAAAGCTATCCGATGCTCTCAATTACTGTCTTCAGGAACAAAATTGCCATTATTTAAGAAACTCATTTTTTCAGCAAAGTAACACATTTTCAAGACCAGCAGTTAACAGCTACCAAAATAAATCAAATATTAATTATGCTCCAACAAATTTACAGTCAGCCAATTTTCAAACCTTAGCTAATAGTTTTAACCAATACGTCCCCAGACAAAATTTACAATCACCCAATTTACAAATCTCCCCTTCAGCAAATAGTTTTAACCAATACATTCCGAGACAAAATTTACAATCATCCAATTTTCAAACCCCTACTTTAGGTAATACTTATAACCAAAATCCTCAAAGACAAAATTTTGCAAGGCCACAGGTTCAGAAAACTAATAATCCCAGCTCTTTTATGAAAAGGTTTCCACCTCAAGAACGAATGGAACTTGGGAGTGGTAATACAACCATAAATTCCAAAAATAATAACAGCATTCGAAGTCAAAACAAAAATTTCATGAATAATATTGAATCATGTGGTAACGCCAATGATTATGTACAACAGTTAGATTATCAAATCTTGGATGAACCTGAAAGCTATTATCAGGGCCCTGACATAAATCACTCTTCCGCAGATGTCAACCGTGTTATAGATGATTAAAATTTTCTATTACTAGCCTCGGACACTCAATAGGTTACCTAGATTTTAATAATTTTAATACCAATTTACTCCCATACATAACAATAGAAAGCATTAATAGAAATAAGCTTAAATTTCTTATAGATACTGGTAGCAATAAATCATTCATTAATCCAAATGTTGTTGATATTAAAAATGTTAAAATTATAGATCCGTTGGAAATTAAAACAGTTTTTAATACTAAACTTTTAAATAAGGAAATAATTTTGAATGGTCTCGCGGAGTTAAAAACAGATAAACCACTTTCATTTTTATTATTCCATTTTCACGACTAATTTGATGGTCTAATAGGCACTGAAATACTAAAAAAATTAGAATTTCAGATAGATTTAAAAAATTCCGTTCTAAAAAACGCTAATATAAAAATACCGCTTCACTTCAAGCCCAACATTATGTCGAAGAAATATGTCGTCTCGGGTTTGAGTAAAGTCATTTGCCGTCTTCCGGTTGACACAGAGTTTGGTAACATATATGTAAAACCAGTGTTTGTTAAGCAAGGTCTTCTTATTTCTGAAGGTTTTTATCGTGCTGAAAATTGGTACGCATTAATAGAAGTCAGTAATTTGCTTAACTTTTCACAAGCTTTTACTGTGGAGCAGCCTATAAAGGTTCAAATCATCGCTTCAGAAAATATTTTTGAAGTGCACAACTTTTCAGTAAGTAGTCCTGAAAATATAGGAACTCTAAATATAGGTGAACTTTTAAGAACTGAGCATCTTAACTCTGAAGAAAAAAGGGAAATTGAGCGGTTGTGCTGTAAATACAGCGATATTTTTTTTTAAGACGGGGATATTTTGACATTCTCTAATGAGATTAAACATAGAATAAATACTAAAAATGACAATCCTATCTACACAAAGTCATACCGGTACCCACATGTTCATAAAGAGGAAATTAGGAATCAGGTCTCCCAAATGCTTGATCAAGGTATTATCCGTCCAAGTTATTCACCCTGGTCTTCTCCAATTTGGATAGTTCCAAAAAAGAGAGACAACAGTGGTAGGGAAAAGTGGCGGCTAGTCATCGACTACAGAAGACTTAATGATATTACCGAAGATGACAAGTATCCAATACCCAATATAACGGATATCCTGGACAAACTCGGAAAATCTTTATATTTTAGTACTTTAGATCTCGCATCGGGTTTCCATCAGATTCAGGTTAATACCAAAGATATTCCAAAAACCGCTTTCTCCGTTGATAATGGGCACTTTGAATTTATTCGCATGCCGTTTGGCCTTAAAAACGCCCCTTCAACTTTCCAGAGTTATGGACAATGTTTTAAAGGATTTACAAGGAAAGATTTGTTTAGTATACATGGATGACATCATCGTATACTCAACATCCTTACAAGAGCATATTTATAATTTAGAACTAGTTTTTCAAAAACTGAGGGAAGCGAATTTTAAACTTCAATTGGATAAATCAGAGTTTCTTCGAAAAGAAGTTGCGTTTTTAGGTCATGTGGTGACGTCAGATGGTGTGAAACCAAATCCCGACAAAATCGAAGCGATACAAAAGTTCCCCATACCTAAAACACCGAAACAAATCAAATCCTTTTTGGGACTTCTAGGATACTATCGTAAATTTATTCGAGATTTTGCCAATATCACAAAACCAATGAATGAGTGCCTTCGAAAAGGAAACAAAATAGTTTTGAATTCCAAATACACCAGCTACTTTGAAACTTGCAAAAGTCTTTTAATCAATGATCCTATATTAAAGTATCCGGATTTCACAAAACCATTCAACCTTACTACAGATGCGAGTAACGTTGCTATCGGTGCCGTGTTATCCCAAGGACCTATAGGGTCCGACAAACCGGTTTGTTTTGCAAGCCGTACTTTGTCAAAAAATGAGCAAAACTATAGTACCATTGAGAAGGAGCTCTTGGCCATAGTGTGGTCAGTTAAATACTTTCGGCCTTATCTTTATGGCAGAAAGTTTCAAATTGTAACCGACCACAAACCATTAACTTACCTTTTCTCATTAAAAGAGCCTAATTCGAAATTGGTCCGCTGGCGATTGAGACTTGAAGAGTTTGATTATACAATATTGTATAAAAAAGGCAAACTCAACTCAAATGCCGACGCATTGTCACGCATAGAACTTCATGCAAATGAATATAATGACATGCCAACTGAAGATCTTGATTTAATTTCTATGAAAAATAACATCGATGAATGTGAAAGTATCGACACTATACATTCTGCTGAAGAAAATATTAATGACGGAGTTCCAATATCTGAAAGGGCAATTAACGAATTTGCAAATCAGGTTATTCTAATAGAAAACAAGAGTAAAATGCAATTAAATTCTACTTTAAAAATCTTGTTTAAAAGTAAAAGGAGAACCACAATTGAATGCAAGGATATTGGTGATGAATGTAAAATTTTCGAAATTCTAAATAATTACATAAATCCCAAAAAGCTAACGGCTATTCTAGCTAGTGATGAGACTTTTAAAGTAGTTCAGTTAGTTTATTCCAAATATTTTAGCAACAGTAAAATGAAATTAATTCGATGTGCCACACTCCTACAGGATATAACTGACATAGATGACCAGGAAAAAATAATAAGAACCTACCACCAGAGCTCCAACCACAGAGGAATTACGGAAAGTTACGAACATTTAAAGAGAAAATATTTTATTCCTAATATGAAAAACCTCATAACTAAAATTATAAATAACTGCGACACTTGTGCAAAATACAAATATGACAGACAGAGTAAACCTCTTCAATTCGAACTCACAGAAACCCCAACAAAACCCTTACAAATCTTACACATAGATATTTATTTTGTACATAAGGAACATTTCCTAACTATACTCGATAAATTTAGTAAATTTGCTAGTGTCTATTTATTGCCGTCTAGAAATAGTTTATGTATAATTAAATCTTTGAAACACTTTTTCTCCCATCATGGTGTTCCAGGAAAAGTTATAACAGATAACGGAAACGAGTTTTTATCAACAATTTTCAAAGATTTTCTGGCAGCCTATGAAATAAGTTTTCATACAACCTGTGCGAAGAGTTCAAAAGGAAATTCACCTGTTGAACGATTTCATTCAACTCTTACCGAGATAATAAGAATAATTAAGTCTGAAAACCAAAAAAAACGATAGGTGAAG
Organism: Eupeodes latifasciatus; assembly: GCA_920104205.1. Classification (NCBI taxonomy): domain Eukaryota; kingdom Metazoa; phylum Arthropoda; class Insecta; order Diptera; family Syrphidae; genus Eupeodes; species Eupeodes latifasciatus. Next base: position 69,139 of record CAKKTC010000080.1, on the reverse strand, counting down.
TAGTGGATGAGGCAGTTATAACATATAATTGCTCCATTCACTCAACCACAAACATGGCCCCTTTCGAGATCTTAACGGGCCATATTAACAAAACCAATTTTTTCCCTCGTGCAAAAAATTTTAACACTACACAAGAGTATTTAAGCAACCACTTGAAAGACTATGAATTTTTATCTGATTTAGTTTACAAAAGAAGTTTAAACAAAAAAGAAAACAACATAAACCATCGAAATAAAAATAGAGAAAAACCTCCAGTATTTAATAAAAATGACAAGATATATGAACGGGATGATAGGAGAAATAAACTTGCCCTTAGATTTATAGAACATACCGTTACTAACGACAACAATATTACGGTGAACACAAATAAACGAAAAGTACATAAACAAAAAATAAGAAACAAGAAACGAAGTTTTTGATGATTTGGTTCAAACCACCTGTCTATAAATTGTAACAAAAAAAAAAAATTAATCTTAAATTGGTAAAATAACAGAGCAACTGTCACTTGTTTGGTTTTGTCCGACAATGAAAAGATATGAACTAGGACGTTGCAATATATTGTGTACGAAATACACACATCACTATAATTACTTTAAAAACAGTATGTATATTTAATTGATTTTGTAACATAAAGAAATAAAAACAATGATTAAATGTTAAAGAAATGTACCTATAGGTACCTACCTACAAAAAAATTTTATATATCTATACTTTTGCGTTGCAAGTAAAAAAAAAAATATATATATATTCGAAGTATTCAAAACTTTTATTTAAATAACAAACAAAAAAATTTAACTACAATTGAGGAAAGTGTGACATACATTTTTGTTCCATTATATCTATACACACAAAAAGAAAATTATTAAAAATATATGTATGTATATAAATAATATAAACATAACACAGAATTTATTATGTAAAAAAAAAAAAAAAAAAAAAAACTTTATCCCCTAGATAAATAAGTATATATTGTTTCTAATTTTACTTTTCATAAACTTCATTAAAGAGGCATTAATAGATCCAGTTGTTAATTATAAAAAAAAATATTAATTATAAAAACAATCTAAATTAAAATAATTCTCATACGCCCCAGTGTGCGATTGGATCGCTGACATGTCAATGGAGATTTAAGAATCTTTGATTCATTCTCTCCAAACTAGGGTGGGAGGAGTTACATGCAGAGGCAATAAGCATGCTAACAACTAGAATGCTGCTCATAATAACGCTATTCTGAAAGACTCATTCCATCCTCAAATCTTAAATGTGAACAAATTAGCACATGTATTGCATAAAATGTTCCACTGTGCTTAACAGCGTTCATTTACCACAAACTAAGAGGAGAGCTTTCAAATAGTTGTAGTTGCACATTTATAAAAGCATTGTGTTCTCTTGCAGTACTTACTCTCAACTCTAATCGTGCGTCCGTTATCTCTATGATCTGGATCTGGAGAGCTTTTTAAATAATTATAAATATACAACGCTGGATCTTATAAGGTTTTCGACCGTAGTGTAAGCCACACCATTTTTTGCTGAGAGCTATCTTTAGAAATAATACACTTACAAAAAATAAAAATTATATTTAAAACTTTATTATTTGTTTCTAATCAAAAAAAACAAAAGAAGGGAGTTTCTTATAAGGAAACTCGTAATTCGTGCAAGGTGGGGAGGGGCAATGTTCGGTGGGTGCAAGATTGGGTGCATGCAAAGTTTCTTTTGCATTTAAATAAGCTGGATTTAAAAAAAAATAAATTTACCCTAGGTGTATCTTAATCCATATTCGATTATTACTATCAAAATAAGACTACGTTAATACTTAAGCAAGGAAAAAGTAATTTAATTAAAATATTTGTTTTGGTAATGTTCAATTTTCTCAAGAACTAGAAGACATAAAGTCATCTAGTTTTCAGTTTTTGATCAAAAACAAATAAGAGCAATGAATTCTAAAAAAAAAGCAGTAGATAATTTGAAAGTTTTGAAAAACTACACTTTAAACCTTTTTTTTAATTTTTGTTTGCATACATTTTTAGTTTAAACAACTTTTTTCAAAAACTATGCATAGTTTTGACTTGATTTAAAAACAAGCTAATAGACAAAAATGTTGGCTTTAAAAAAAGGTATAATACTTAATTTTAAGTATTACCGTTATTTTGTAATTATTTTTTTTCCATTTAATGTACATATTTTTTTAAATTGCCCCTACCGCCTAAACGGGAGGAGATAGACCCCCTCCCATAGTAAAAAATGCTTGTTTTTAACTGTTCTATACAAATCCGTCATTAAACTTTGTCGCCAAAGTTATCGTACTCTCCCCGAAAAGAGTATATAAAACCACTATACTTAACCAATAATTAGTCTTAAATTTCCGAAATATAAATTGTGGAGAAGATGAGGTAGATAAAAACAGTGCTACTCATTTAACACTTCAAATTTACGCACGAAACATGAAACATAAATGGAATTGTGTGGACACATCTTTACGCTCCTTCTTAAAAGCTTGGAATTCGTACCTCATTCCGGGAAAATACTCATACACTAAATTACTCGTTTGTTACGGTAAATTTTACCGCAACAAAAACCAGCCTTTGGCTGTTTTATTCTCCTAGTTGTGGCTGCAAAATATCGGCAAAGTTGAGGGCAACCATGGTCTCAACAGCCACAGGTGTACCTAGCCTTTATTTTGCAAAAGCAACGAAAGCAGGTGAACGAGAACGAGCTCTTTCGACAAGGTCGAAAATGCCGGCGGATGAGCCGAAGAAGTATGAGGTCAGGCGGACCCGTACTTAAACATCAACAACAACAACAACAACAACAACATATTTTTTATTTTAAAGTTTTAATTCGTAACGTAAATTCATTGAATTATTTATGTAAAAAATGTGTTTTTAAAGCCGCGTTTTAATTTAATGTAACTTAATGTTTGGTACGAAATTCACACCACCTCGAACCTCGCGCGTAATATCAGTAGTAATAGGAAAATGCCTAGAAGAGACTTCTTCTCGATTTTTGTTTTTCTTAAAATTTTCCTCGAAAAAATAAGAATAGTTGAGAGGGGGTCTTAACTCGTCCATTACGTTTCGGCAAGTTTTGCAAACCCATCCAACAACTTGTCGAAACCGTGTTTGTGTGTGTGAAAGTAAAGTTTCGCTGAGAGTCAATAACGGCGGCTTTCCTGATGAGCGTAAAGCTTTCAGGAAGCTGTGATGCCGTGACCGCCAATCACGAAAACGAATGCTTGTGTTGGAAGAATGTGTGTGTGACTGGAATGGACGAGGGAGGAAGGATACAGATGGGAACTAGCTTGGAAGGCACTCTTGATAGAGCCCTGCAAGCGACAAGTGAGATTGAGGAAATAAAAAGTTCGAGGAAGTGTTTGAAGGAAAAAAAAGATTGAGAAGAAGGATATAGAAAATCTGGAAATCGAGGAAATTAGAAGGAAAACTAAGAGTCGAAGATCGAGGTGGTAGGATTGTGGATAAGAGGAAAATAGGAAGGAAACAATGCTGTCGAACGTACTGCAAAAGCAATATTTGTATTGCTTTAACTTGGTACGTACTGCCGTACTGCACACTTTTCTTTTGTACTGCATTTTCATTTTTTTATTGCCATTTGTATTGCCTTTTCAAATTCGTTGTTCATAAAACTAAATATGAAAAAAAAGTTTAGGATAGCATCACTTCAAATATTTTCTATGAAAGTGCACTTCCAAGTTCCACTATTTTGTCGAACTTTGTCAAAAACGAATTTATCGATGACGCCTCTCTGAACTCAATAGAATTTTGCAATAAATATTGCTTTTAAGACTCAAAAGAAATCTACCTTGGCGCACAAGCTAACATTTTAGTTTGCTCTGGGGGCTTAACAGGTGAGGTTATACAAAATATAAAATAAAAGTGGAGAGATTACTACATCGAATTATGCACTCAAATAAAGGCCCAACTATAATAGGCCTAAGCAAACATAAGCTTATGTCAAAAACCCAACGAAAATTCACTTAAGTTTGTGAAATTACTGCGGATAGCCATAATGCAATTTTGCTCACGTATCTACATGTCAAAGTAATATTCGCAAAACACTCTATATGAAGATATAAATCCTTCGTACGTATCACCCTCCAAAACCCATTTGTTTACATTGTTGTATTTGTAATGTGAAAGAATTCAACAAGAAATATTGACGTGTTTCCACGCATACATAGAAATAACTAATGAGTTTTTTTGGTGAAATTTCATAAATTAGAGGAGAATTGACACGCAAACTATGAATAAGTTTATGAGGCTGATTTCCGGTTATGTTAAACATTCTGAGAGAAATTATCTGCAGTGGAGTTGGCCTGTGTGTATTTGATCAAAACTGTCAGATTTACTTATGCGGTGAGCGATAGGGATCGCTCTTGCTTAAGTTAACGAAACTGAGAAAAATTGAACGAAACGGAGCTAGACTCCATTATGTTCACTCGTATTGAGATTCTTTGTCTTCGCACGTTTACTTATGCGCGCATATGATAGCTTATGCCTATTATAGTTGGGCCTTAAGAAAAAGCCGTGCAAACAATTGATCCAAAAAAATAAATCCCCAAGCCTTACCCCGCTTATACAATTGTTTCCAAATTTAATTCAAGAAGAACTTGTCAATGAACTTGATGATGAATGGAGCAATGGAGGGCTCTTTTACATCAAAGTATGATAAGTGTAGATTTGAAATTCGAAAACTATTGGAGCGCTACCTTTAATTTAAAAAACGCATTAAATGCTCCAATGTTTCCCTTTTTAAAACATTTGTTGGGTCCATTTTATGCTTTCCGCATAGCAGTGCAAGTGCAGAGCGCATATTTTCCCAAGTAGATTTGATAAAAGATAAAAAAAAAACTCTTTACTGACATCCACAGTCATCAATTCAATTTTAATGGCAAAGGCCTTAATAAGGCATAGCTGCGCTATGTATAATTCAATAAACATTGTTTGCCTTCCAAAATTATTACTAGTTACCTAAATTTAAAATATAATTTTGGGTTGAGTCTTTATAAAAGAAAAATTCTCGTGCTAAAATTACATATTAAATGTGTTTCAAAAATTCACAAATATGAATTGAAATTAACTGCGATATTTTTATTTTATTTGCATTCATTTATTTTTGTATAATAGTTATATAGCTATAATATATATTTATTTTTATTATTAAAAAAGTTCCTATTTTATTAAAAGTGAAATTAATAAAAATATTAATGTTAAAATAAGACTAAGCAATTGAACTAAAAGGCTTATAGCGCTCTGCACTTGCATTGCTATGCGGAAAACATAAAATGGACCCAACAAATATATTTATCTAAGTTTATTTTTTGTTATAAAGAAAAATAAAAATTAATATGAATTTAAAAAAAAAATATATGCGTATTGCTTTTGTGCAAAAATTATGCAAAATTTTTTGGAATGTACTGCTTTGGACTTTTCCAAAACGACAGCACTGGAAGGAAACAAAAGCTAAGTAGTTCATTTCTTTATTCCTTTGTTGTTTTGAGTATATATATGTCGGAACGCGTCCGGTGTTAAAAGCCCATTTTCTTTTGTTATTTGCTTTCTTTTATTATTTCAATTTTTTTAATTTGTTAACTTTTAATTTGGAAACATTTTGGGTTTTAATCCAGGGATCTTCCATCCCACGGTTTCCCAAAGAATAATTTTTAAATTAAAAAACAAACGTCCGTTGTGTTATCTTTTTAATCGCTTCACTTATTGGAAAGAGTTTTGGAATTTTGAAGAACATTTAATTCGTCTTGTTTTTTTTTTATAGGTGATTATTATTGGAGGTGTTGTATTCGAGGTGTTTTGTTCCTGAGAAAAAAGAACATAGGAAAAATCGATCAAGGGAGTAATCGAAGTTTTTTGTTTGTGTGAAATTTCATCGAGGGAGTTTTCAAAGTGGAAAAAAATTCGCAAGTATTTTTTTTTTGAATTTGTGTAGTGTAAACTCGTTTTTTTTTTACTGTGTGTTATTAGTCAGATTTGTTTTTCTTTAAATAATATTTTTTGTCGACATTTTGTCTTCGTAATTTTGTTTGTTGTTTTCTCTTTTATTTGTGCAGCGATATAAATTCTCTTGTGTCATTGAAATCACTTGAGAGTTTTATCGCTAGCTACTTCGAGTGACTTGTTCATTTGCGTGATAGATTTTATTTCAGAGTGTTTTCTATTTTTTTTTTGAGTGGTAGTTAATTTTTAAAGAATTGAGTAATAGTTAGTTCGAGTAGGATTTTGGTGTGACCATCTAAACTTTTTTCGAATACTTTTAGAATTTGTTAGGAAATAGTTTTTAGATTATTAGTTTTAGGGTTACCAAGTAGTTTTCTTTTGAAATATTTTTATAAATAATTTTTTTTAAAGTTCTTTTTGTTACTTAAAATGAATATTGGTAGATTAGCGCAGGACGAACTGGCCTACGAGATGAAGGTCAGGGGATTAAAAGTAGGGACGGTGGAGGAGATGCGAAAGGCATTGAGGTCATCGAGGTTACTCGTTAAGAGGAACTCGATGGAAGTTAGTTTAGTTTACCTCTTCACTTATGAAGAGGATGTTGAGGCAATAGGAGCTAAGATTGAGGATATTAGGGTCCTTCTTAAAGTACCTCCGAAGAATCCAAAGTCATCGGAGTACATTAAGATAGTGACAAAGATTGAGTGGTGTATAGGCAGGTTAGCTAGGACACCTTGTGAGGCCGAAGATGAAGAAGATGAAGTTAGTTCACTTCGACTTAGACTCCACTTAAGATTCAAACCCAACTTCGGGTACAAGTTGGTCAGACTCCCTGTGGTGGACGGTCTGGGTTAGGACTGGCCGGAGGATCATTGACTGGACCGAAGGGCGGTGACAGTAATCCTTCAGCCAGTGATATATCCGTTAGGGTTCCAATAGGCAATAGGGTCGATAGGGGTGACACTTCTGTTGAACAAATGGTCATTCAACAGAAACGCACCGAACGTGTTGGGAAGTGGGGGGTGAAGTTTACTGGTGACTCAGGTGGAGCATCAGTAAATTCATTCCTGGAAAGAGTGGAGGAACTTCGATTGGCTAACGATGTTCCTGAAAAGCACCTTTTTAAATCCGCTTCAGAGCTTTTGGCTGGTAGGGCACTTATGTGGTTTAGGTCGTTTAGGGAAGATTTAGAGGATTGGCAGGAACTCGTTAAGGAACTCAAAGCGGAGTTCCTTCCTGCAAATTACGATGATCTCTTGTTGGAGGAGATTAATCGGCGTTCGCAGGGAAAGGAGGAAACTTTCGGGGCGTATCTTACCACGATGAGGACATTGTTCCGAAGATTATCGGAACCTTTGTCAGAGGGAAGAATGCTGTCGATATTGAGGAAAAAATGTAGATCTCTTTACCAGGTTCAGATAGCTAGTGCCAAACCAAAGACGGTTAAGGAACTTGCTATCTTAGGTAAGGAATAAGATACGCTTAAGGTGAACGTAGATAGTTTTACCCCACCTTCTAGAAGCAAAAATTTGTAAGAACCGGAGTGCGGTTATCGGCCTAGTTCGTCTGGACAACACCGAGTAGCGGCTGTTGCTTCAGTGTCTGACAATCCATTTAGCCAGTCGGTTAGGTGTTACAAATGTAACAAGGAAGGGCATATAGCTTCGAGATGTGCCGTTCAGAAACGTTGCTTCGGTTGTGGAGCTGTAGGAGTTTATCGTAGGGATTTCAGGTGTTCGGGAAATGGGGATCGGGCAATTGTGTCAGCAGGACAAGGAGTCCGTCGACGTTAGGAAGGTCGTCTGCTTAAATTCAGCGTGTAGGAGTTCAACTGAGTTTCACGTTAGCGGCAAATGGTAGGGACACTAGACCATATTTAGGAGTTAGGATTTATGGAATCAAGTTTTTGGGGTTGCTTGATTCAGGAGCCTCTCGTACCATTGTGGGTGGTGACGGGTGGAAAATGTTTAAAGAGTTAGGGCTTAGCTTAGGAAAGAGTAGTGTTGGGTCAATAGCGTTAGCAGATAGAGCAGGTGTGTAGGTGTAGCTGAATCTGTTTCTCTACCAGTAGAGGTTGAGAACAAATCCTTTTTGATAGAATGTCTAGTCATTCCGAATATTCCACACCAATTGATATTAGGTGCCGATTTTTGGGCACTATCGAACATAGTCCCGGATTTGAGATCAGGGATGTCGATTTTTTCGAGCCAAGAGAGGTTGGCTTCGATGACAGACATCGATTAGGGAAAAATCGGATTTGAATGATTTTGAAAATAGGAAATTAGAATTAGTGTTAGAAACACTTTTTAAAACAATGGCCGAAGGTTTAGGGTGCATCAACTTAGTTGAGCAGAAGATTAGGACGTCTGCAGAACCGATAAAACAACGATATTACCCTGTTTCGAACGCGATTCAGGAACATATCGATCAAGAACTCCAGGAGATGTTGGAAGCTGGAGTGATTGAAAAGTCAAAGTGTCCCTGGGCATCGCCGATTCTTCTGGTTAAGAAGAAAGATGGCAGTTATCGGTTCTTTGTTGACTATAGGAAATTGGATGAGGTTACAGATAGGGACGTGGCACGTTAAAGACTTAAAACCGGTTGTTGATTCTTGAGTCAAGTCCCTTTTTGTAGTAGTAATTTTGTTGGTTGTTCATTGTAATTTTTGTTTAATTAACGTGCCATAATAATGATTTTTTTTTCTTTTAAATGTAATGATTGTCTTTTGTTGTTGTTGTCTACCCCTGGCTGAACCTTAAGAAATGGTTTACTTTTCTTGAAAAGTAAACACATTTCTTGGGAGGTAAGGGTGGGATTTGTTACGGTAAATTTTACCGCAACAAAAACCAGCCTTTGGCTGTTTTATTCTCCTCTTTCGACAAGGTCGAAAATGCCGGCGGATGAGCCGAAGAAGTATGAGGTCAGGCGGACCCGTACTTAAACATCAACAACAACATACTTTCTTAGTTTAACGTTTTAACTTTTAACGTAGATTTACTGAAATTAACATTTAATCGTTTATGTAAAAAATGGGTTTTTAAAGCCGCGTTTTAATTTAATGTAACTTAATGTTTGTACGAAATTCACACCTCGAACCTCGCGCGTAATATCAGTAGTAATAGGAAAATGCCTAGAAGAGACTTCTTCTCGATTTTTGTTTTTCTTAAAATTTTCCTCGAAAAAATAAGAATAGTTGAGAGGGGGTCTTAACTCGTCCATTACGTTTCGGCAAGTTTTGCAAACCCATCCAACAACTTGTCGAAACCGTGTTTGTGTGTGTGAAAGTAAAGTTTCGCTGAGAGTCAATAACGGCGGCTTTCCTGATGAGCGTAAAGCTTCCAGGAAGCTGTGATGCCGTGACCGCCAATCAGGAAAACGAATGCTTGTGTTGGAAGAATGTGTGTGTGACTGGAAGGGACGAGGGAGGAAGGATACAGATGAGAATTAGCTTGGAAGGCACTCTTGATAGAGCCCTGCAAGCGACAAGTGAAATTGAGGAAATAAAAAGTTCGAGGAAGTGTTTGAAGGAAAAAAAAAGATTGAGAAGAAGGATATAGAAAATCTGGAAATCGAGGAAATTAGAAGGAAAACTAAGAGTCGAGGATCGAGGTGTGAGGATTGTGGATAAGAGGAAAATAGGAAGGAAACAAAAGCTAAGTAGTTTATTTCTTTATTCCTTTGTTGTTTTGAGTATATATATGTCGGAACTCGTCTGGTGTTAAAAGCCCATTTTCTTTTGTTATTTGCTTTCTTTTAATATTTCAATTTTTTTAATTTGTTAACTTTTATTTTGGAAACATTTTGGGTTTTAATCCAGGGATCTTCCATCCCACGGTTTCCCAAAGAATAATTTTTAAATTAAAAAACAAACGTCCGTTGTGTTATCTTTTTAATCGCTTCACTTATTGCAAAGAGTTTTGGAATTTTCTAGAACATTTAATTCGTCTTGTTTTTTTGTATAGGTGATTATTATTGGAGGTGTTGTATTCGAGGTGTTTTGTTCCTGAGATTAAACATAGGAAAAATCGATCAAGGGAGTAATCGAATTTTTTTGGTTGTGTGAAATTTCATCGAGAGAGTTTTCAAAAAGGAAAAAAATTCGCAAGTATTTTTTTTTTGAATTTGTGTAGTGTAAACTCGTTTTTTTTTTTACTGTGTGTTATTAGTCAGATTTGTTTTTCTTTAAATAATATTTTTTGTCGACATTTTGTCTTCGTAATTTTTTTTGTTGTTTTCTCTTTTATTTGTGCAGCGATATAAATTCTCTTGTGTCATTGAAATCACTTGAGAGTTTTATCGCTAGCTACTTCGAGTGACTTGTTCATTTGCGTGATGGATTTTATTTCAGAGTGTTTTCTATTTTTTTTTTGAGTGGTAGTTAATTTTTAAAGAATTGAGTAATAGTTAGTTCGAGTAGGATTTTGGTGTGACCATCTAAACTTTTTTCGATTACTTTTAGAATTTGTTAGGAAATCATTTTTGTTTTTTTTATTTTTAACTCCTTTTTTAATTAATAAAAATAAATTAATTCACTTATTAGATTTTTAGTTTTAGGGTTACCAAGTAGTTTTCTTTTGAAATATTTTTATAAATAATTTTTTTTTAAAGTTCTTTTTGTTACTTAAAATGAATATTGGTAGATTAGCGCAGGACGAACTGGCCTACGAGATGAAGGTCAGGGGATTAAAAGTAGGGACGGTGGAGGAGATGCGAAAGGCATTGAGGTCATCGAGGTTACTCGTTAAGAGGAACTCGATGGAAGTTAGTTTAGTTTACCTCTTCACTTATGAAGAGGATGTTGAGGCAATAGAAGCTAAGATTGAGGATATTAGGGTCATTCTTAAAGTACCTCCGAAGAATCCAAAGTCATCGGAGTACATTAAGATAGTGACAAAGATTGAGTGGTGTATAGGCAGGTTAGCTAGGACACCTTGTGAGGCCGAAGATGAAGTTAGTTCACTTCGACTTAGACTCCACTTAAGATTCAAACCCAACTTCGGGTACAAGTTGGTCAGACTCCCTGTAGTGGACGGTCTGGGTTAGGACTGGCCGGAGGATCATTTACTGGACCGAAGGGCGGTGACAGTAATCCTTCAGCCAGTGATATATCCGTTAGGGTTCCAATAGGCAATAGGGTCGATAGGGGTGACACTTCTGTTGAACAAATGGTCATTCAACAGAAACGCATCGAACGTGTTGGGAAGTGGGGGGTGAAGTTTACTGGTGACTCAGGTGGAGCATCAGTAAATTCATTCCTGGAAAGAGTGGAGGAACTTCGAATGGCTAACGATGTTCCTGAAAACCACCTTTTTAAATCCGCTTCGGAGCTTTTGGCTGGTAGGGCACTTATGTGGTTTAGGTCGGTTAGGGAAGATTTAGAGGATTGGCAGGAACTTGTCAAGGAACTCAAAGCGGAGTTCCTTCCTGCGAATTACGATGATCCCTTGTTGGAGGAGATTAATCGGCGTTCGCAGGGAAAGGAGGAAACTTTCGGCGCGTATCTTACCACGATGAGGACATTGTTCAGAACATTATCTGAACCTTTGTCAGAGGGAATAATGCTGTCGATATTGAGGAAAAAATGTAGATCTCTTTTACCAGGTTCAGATAGCTAGTGGCAAACCAAAGAACTTGCTATCTTAGGTAAGGAATTAGATACAATGTCGTCTGGACAACACCGAGTAGCAGCTGTTGCTCCAGTGTCTGACAATCCATTTAGGCAGTCGGTTAGGTGTTGCAAATGTAACAAGGAAGGGCATATAGCTTCGAGATGTGCCGTTCAGAAACGTTGCTTCGGTTTTGGAGCTGTAGGAGTTTATCGTAGGGATTGTAGGTGTTCGGGAAATGGGAATCGGGCCCTTGTGTCAGCAGGACAAGGAGTCCGTCGACGTTAGGAAGGTCGTCTGCTTAAATTCAGCGTGTAGGAGTTCAACTGAGTTTCACGTTAGCGGCAAATGGTAGGGACACTAGACCATATTTAGGAGTTAGGATTTATGGAATCAAGTTTTTGGGGTTGCTTGATTCAGGAGCCTCTCGTACCATTGTGGGTGGTGACGGGTGGACAATTTTCAAAGAGTTAGGGCTTAGCTTAGGAAAGAGTAGTGTTGGGTCAGTAGCGTTAGCAGATGGAGCAGGTGTAGGTGTAGCTGGATCTGTTTCTCTACCAGTAGAGGTTGAGAACAAATCCTTTTTGATAGAATGTCTAGTCATTCCGAATATTCCACACCAATTGATATTAGGTGCCGATTTTTGGGCACTATCGAGCATAGTCCCGGATTTGAAATCGGGGGTGTGGAGTTTTTCGAGCCAAGAGAGGTTGGCTTCGATGACAGACATCGATTAGGGAAAAATTGGATTTGAATTATTTTGAAAATAGGAAATTAGAATTAGTGTTAGGAACACTTTTTAAAACAATGGCCGAAGGTTTAGGGTGCACCAACTTAGTTGAGCACAAGATTAGGATGTCTGCAGAACCGATAAAACAACGATATTACCCTGTTTCGAACGCAATTCAGGAACATATCGATCAAGAACTCCAGGAGATGTTGGAAGCTGGAGTGATCGAAAAGTAAAAATGTCCCTGGGCATCGCCGATTCTTCTGGTTAAGAACAAAGATGGCAGTTATCGGTTCTTTGTTGACTAAAGGAAATTGAATGAGGTTACAGATAGGGACGCTTATGCACTCTCTTTATTTCAGCGATTTTAGACAAGCTTCGAAACGCGAAGTACTTGTCTTCGTTAGACATTAAATCTGCTTATTGGCAGATTCCAATGCAGAAAGAATCGCGCAAGTACACAGTCTTTACCGTGCCAGGGCGTGGCCTGTTTCAATTTTGCAGGATGCCTTTCGGCTTACACAATTCCACGGCAACTTGTCAAAGGTTTATTGAAGACGTTTTAGGTCCTGACTTAGAACCGTTCGTCTTTGTGTACTTGGATGACATTATCATTGTCACCGATTCTTTCGATAGGCACTTGAAAATTTTAAAAGAAGTTTTTAAAAGGTTAGGAGAAGCGGGTTTAAAAGTAGGTAGGGAAAAGTGTAATTTTTGTAGGTCTTCTTTAAAATTTTTAGGTTATGTAGTTGATAGGAACGGACTTCATGTTGACCCGGAAAAAGTGGAAAGCATGATGAGGATTCCTGCACCGAAAAATGTGAAGGAAATTAGGAGCTTTGTAGGAACAGTTTCGTGGTACCGTACGTTTGTACCAAATTTTGCAATTTTGGTTAGGCCACTTACCGATCTCTTAAAGAAAGGTAAGAAATTTGGGTGGACACAAGAATGTGAGGAGAGTTTTAGGAAAGCCAAAGAGTAATTGGTTACGACACCGATTCTTACATGTCCGGATTTTTCAAGGCCGTTTGTTGTACAAACAGATGCGTCGGACTATGGCATCGGGGCCGTATTATCTCAGGAGTTTGAGGATGGCGAAAAAGCCATTTGTTATTTAAGTCAGTCATTGAATAGGAACGAAAAGAATTACTCTACGACTGAAATGGAATGTTTAGCGGTCCTTTGGGCGATTGAAAAGTTGCGGCCGTATCTCGAAGGTGTTCGATTTACAGTTGTAACTGATCACCACTCTTTGGTCTGGCTAAGCAACCTTAAGGATCCGCAGGGTAGATTAGCTCGTTGGGCCATTCGGCTCCAACAATTTGATTTCAAGATCATCCATAGAAAGGGCAAAGAACATGTCGTTCCTGATATGTTGTCGCGAGGAGTTTCAGAAGTACCTGGTGTCTCTGAGGCGGATTTGGACCCTTGGATGATTAAAATGAAATCACAGGTAGAAAAGAGCCCGTTAGAATACTCATCTTAGCGAGTTGAGAATGGGCGGCTCTATAAACATGTTAGGTTGAACCATATAGTCGTTCATGATAATGGTGAGCAGTGGAAGTTAGTGTTAAGGAAGAGTGATAGGATGAGAATCCTTAACGAGTTCCATCATGCTCCACTTTCAGGACACATGGGCGTTAAGAAAACTTTTGCAGCGATAGCAGAAAAATATTACTGGCCCAAAATGAGGAGTGATATTACGAGGTATGTTAAGAATTGTAAAATTTGTCAAAGCGTGAAACCAACCAGCTGGTCTAATGACCGAACGAGTAGGCAATTCCCACCATAGACTTTATGGGTCCATTATCAAAATAGTTGCTAGGATTCGTACATATACATTTTAACGGTCATCGACTATTTCAATAAATTCCCCTTGTTGTTCTTGTTACGGTCCGCAACGGCGAAAGCGGTATGTCGGGAGTTGGAAGAAAACGTGTTTCTTCTTTTCGGGATTCCTAAGTGGATCGTCTGTGACAACGGTCCCCAGTTCCGTGGAAAGGAACTGAAAACGCTTAGTGAAGCGTACGGGTCACAACTTCGGTTTACGGCGAATTATCATCCGCAGGCAAATCCGGCGGAACGGATAAACCAAATTATAAAGACTATGCTCCGGGCGTATGTTTCGGAAAACCAGCGGAGTTGGGATTCTCAACTGGCAAAAGTGGCCTGCGCAATCCGAACTTGGCAACATGAGGTTTTAGGTGTGTTGCCATACTTCGCAAATTTCGGTAGGAACATGGTAACTAGTGGCCATGATGTAGAAATTAGGGATAGCGATAGGGACCAAAATATAACGGAAATTGATAGGCAGTTTCGGAAATTGAGAGAGGACATAGCTAGGAAGTTGGAAGCAGCGGGAAAGAAGGCTGCTAAGACTTATAACTTACGTAGGAGGGACGCGCAATATCACCCGGGTGATCTCGTTTGGCGTAGGAACTTCGCGCTGTCCGATGCAGCAAATTATTTCGCGGTGAAGTTGGCGACCAAATTTGTAGGACCTTTCCAGGTCAGCAAGAGGATGTCATTTTGCACATATATTTTGGTACACGATCGCGGGAAAGAGCGAGGGACGTGGCACGTTAAAGACTTTAAACCGTTTGTTGATTCTTGAGTCAAGTCCCTTTTTGTAGTAGTAATTTTGTTGGTTGTTCATTGTAATTTTTGTTTAATTAACGTGCCATAATAATGATTTTTTTCCTTTTCTTTTAAATGTAATGATGGTCCTTTGTTGTTGTTGTCTACCCCTGGCTGAGCCTTAAGAAATGTGTTTAAGCAGCTTATTTTATAACACCCTATTAAAATCTAGAACACCCTATTTCCTATGAACATCACCATCCATACCTTTCATATGGTTCCCACCAAAACTGTACTATCAGCACTTTTTACAGGTGCTCTCCTATCATATTACATTTATTTTCCCATAGAATCAGAACTAGTGTCAAATTGTTTATGAATCAAGTATAAATAGCCATGCAAATTAATAATAAAATCACTTTTAATCCAGAAGTCAATTAGGTTGTTTTATTACAATTGCTACCCCCCACCCGAGGTAAGGAGCAATAAAATCAAGTAAAACAATCGAGTCGAATTCAAAAGAGTTTTCGACGTTAAACATTGGTGACCCCGACGTGATCTTTAGAGAACACTGGCACTTCAAACATATACATATGTTCATTAAAAAAAGCGTTACCAGGGCTTTGAAACACTGGTAGTCAACGTTCGGCGTTCCCCGTTCCGTATCATTCAGTTACGCAACGTTCCAGTCGTTCCAGTTCAGTCGTTCCAGTTTCACATCGTTCCAGTTTCGTATTGTTCCAGTCGTTCCAGTTCAATCGTTCCAGTTTCGTATTGTTCCAGTCGTTCCAGTCGTTGTTCCAGCAACAAAGGCAAAACAGCCGCGGTCTCCACAGGTGATATCCACAACTCATCAATATGGATGAAATGCAAGTGTTCAGTATAGTGGCCAGACAGAAGGCCATAACTGACGAATTACAGCGCCTAAAGACCAATGTAGGTAAAGACGGTCCTGACCGAAAGACAGCGGAATATAAGGTAAAAAAATTACGTATGCTTGAATTATTATGGGGAGAATTCCATAATAATCATGAACAAATAAAAGTACACTTAAAGGCGGATACTCCGTATGTTCAAGGCAATACATACGAGAAAGTCAGAAAGGCATACCTAGAACTAAAGCAAACACTAGAATCAATTGTGTCTACAGGTTCTGAGGATGACTTTCCAAAGAAATCAGGCGGAATTGCTACAGGTTGAGCAATTGCAACTACTAGTAGACAAAATCAACCTGAGGAAAAACATGAGGAACTCTCCAGAGTTATGAGAAAACATAGCACAACTGCGCAGTCTCTACAGCGGTTGATTGCCTCTCTTCAAACTGCACAAGAGAATTGGAGCTCAACATTTTGTAGCGTCAAATTAAGCATGCTACAAAAGTACTGGAGTGAGCTTGAAACAACCCATCGCTTGATCCATGAGCTTGTAGATAATGTGACCCAAGTGGGGTATAACAATCTTCCACACTACCACCCACTCCAGCTACAAACCTTCCTATCGTTAATAAAAACAGGCAAACTCTCAAGTTACCTAAGATAACCTTGCCAAATTTTGATGGGAACTACACGAAATGGAAGCAGTATTATGACCTGTTCACAGAACTTGTTGATAAACAAGATATAGCTAATTGCCAGAAGTTGTTCTACTTAAAGACAACTTTAACGGGTGAAGCTGAAACCCTAATAAGTCATTTTTCAACATCTGACAACAACTACAATGCAGCATGGCAAGTAGTAAAAGATAGATACGATAACCCGCGGCTACTATTAACAGCACATGTGCAGAGACTTTTGATGCAACCTACAATCCAGGTCGAAACTGCGAAAGCAATTAAGGTATTACATGATACCACACAAGAATGTATGCTGAGTCTCAAGGGTCTGAACATTGATACTAATAATTGGGATCCTCTTCTAATGAGCGTTCTAATTAGGAAGCTTGATAGAAACACTTTAATACTTTGGAAACAAGTAAAAACAATCCCAGACGACTTAAATAATAGGTCAAGGGTAGCTCTTGCTTCTACCAACAAAACTAATAATTGTTCGGTTTGTAAACAAAGGAAACATGCCATATTCGTTTGCCCGAAGTTTCTTCAACTCTCACCAGATAGATTTTTATTTCTTTACATTATAATATAACATAAGTATGTACATATTTTACAATAATAAATCATGGCTTTTTGCCGTCTGCCTGATTGACAACTTTCTTTTAATTTATATACGAGTAATTATATTATTCTTTATTTAAAAAAAAAATTCTTTTAAAATTCTGTTTCTATAAGCTAATGCTATCTTACAATATTTGTAAAGTATAGGAACATCAATTTCATTAAGATGATGAATCATAACCTCTTCTGATAGATAATCACACCCAAAGATATTTCTTCTTGTTTCTCGAAGAACATCTACCCATAAAATGAAAAATGTTCTCTCTTTTGCCCATATTACACAATTCGCACAGCAAAGGCAACTCTTCCCGATGCGGAATGAAGTTAAGATTAAGGAGTTCACCTCTTAATCTAAATATCATTGATATTTGATCTGTCGTGTAGTCATCACGGAAGTAGTTTTTGTGGTTTAGATTGTAATTTAGCTTGTTATATGTGTTTCTGTAGATGGATTCTTCTGCTTCAGCTGCGAACTCACATCTTAATCGATCATCTATAATATAAATTAGCTGATACAGAGAGGGTTTCCACATTAAGTAATCATCAGGTGCAAGATCTATATTAGCTTCTTCCGCTAGCTCTATCGAATCTCTAAACCAACTTGATTTGCTATTTATCGCCTGAATTGCTGCTTTTTTAGGGAGACACTCATCAGACATTTTAAGGACATTACATATGTAGTCAACTTGAAATTTAAGGGTTTTAATAAATAGTGGCGATATACCGGTTTCCAGCAGTATTCGTTAACGACTTCGATTCTCTCATTGTTAAATGTCCACCGCTCTTGCCCACCTACTCTTCCTCCACCTTTCCGAAAAACCATAATCTTCGACTTCTCTAGACTGACAACTAATTTCCACGTTCTGCAATACTCACTAAGTTTATTAATCATTAGTTGCAGCGATTGTGGTGAGTACGCAAACAACACTATGTCATCCGCAAAAAGAAGGGCCTTGATGATAGTTCCAGCATATTCCACTCCTCCCGGCAAACAATCGGTGATATCGTCGATAAAAAGTGCAAATAAGCTTGGACTTAACATACAACCTTGCCTCACACCTGTCATCGTTTCAAACCAATCGGAAACGTTTTCTCCATCCCATACAGCTGCTTTGGTATCCATATAGATGTTTTGCAGTACGCGTCCAAACTTATATGACATTCCCATTCTATACAACTTATACATCAAAGCATTCCGGTCTATTGTGTCGAAAGCTGCCTTAAAATCAACGAAAAAAACATATAGTTTCTTGGTTCGGTCCAAAAAGAAATCAGCGATACTACGTAGAACAAAAATGTTGTCTACGGTGGATTATCCTTGTCTAAATCCAGCTTGAAATTCCTTCAATAGCTTGTATGAGTCAATCCACGTTCTAAGACGACTGTGCAAAACCGCAGTAAATAATTTGTATGATGCATTCAAGAAAGAAATTCCAGTTTGCAGGGTCCATTGTACTACCTTTTTTGTGGATGGGAAAAATTAGAACTTCCTTAAATTCCTGTGGTATCATTCCGTGATCCATGATGTTGTTAAATATGTCCGTTATCTTGTTGATCAGCTCGTCCGACCTATACTTGTAGAATTCCAAAGGTATTCTATCGGAACCAGCAGCTTTACCATCCTTGAGCCCTTTAATGGATGCATACCTCATCCCTCTGGATTGTTCTGTCTAAAAGTTCCTCGTTAAAAGCTGGTTGTGCAAATTGTATCGTATCACTGCTCGTAGACAATTTCCGGTTCAGTAGGAGGTAATTCCTTTTTTCAAACTCATCGTTGGCGCGCCTGTACCGCTTTAGCGCCGCGTAGGATTGCTTCCTTGCTACCATGCACTCTGAGTCAAACCAGTACTCTTTAAACTCACCACTTCGACTGTGCTTCTTAAGTACCGGAGCCGCTTTCCTTATACAATCATTGACGGTTGTAAGATCACTGCTTTCTTGCGTCCTTAGACATATATCCAACTGATTTCTGTAGGCAGTTGCCTTTGAATCTTTCCATTGCAGTTTGGGCATCAATTGTAGGTTCACACTTTCCTCGTTTTCAGATGTTCCAGTGTTAAAATAGATGACAATTGGCATGTGATCTGAAAACGGTACTTGCTCCACCTCAAAATCAGTGATCACGGTATTCCACATTCCTCCTCCCAGTCCATAATCAATAACAGAACTTCCCTGTTTACCAACAAACGTATATTCGCCGAGTTTATCTCCATCACTGGTACCATTAAGGATTCGGAGTCCAACAGAGTTGCATAACTCAAATATTTTGTTTCCTTTTCCATTCCTTACTGTATCCTTTTTTACTCC
Organism: Eupeodes latifasciatus; assembly: GCA_920104205.1. Taxonomy (NCBI): domain Eukaryota; kingdom Metazoa; phylum Arthropoda; class Insecta; order Diptera; family Syrphidae; genus Eupeodes; species Eupeodes latifasciatus. The sequence continues at coordinate 49,783 of CAKKTC010000080.1, read as the reverse complement.
TTCTGTTGCACTTATTCTTGCATTCAGATCACCCACCACCAACAAATTCGAAATTGATCCACACATAACAAATTCCTTCATTTTGTTGAAGTCTGTTTCCAAATGGTTGCAGTTGACATAGCAGGGTAGGATCCGAAATAATTCACCATCTAACCTTAGATCTACACAAATAGCATCATCAAATAACATAAACTCGTAACTACAACTCTTCAACTCCTTTTTCACACCGAATATGCATCCCCCACTTGCTCTCCCTCATGCATGATTTCTTATAGCAGGAACAATTTTTAGCTCGTAGTCTTGGAATTTGTTTTCATAACATGTAAGGTTCGTTTCAATTAGATATGTTTTATATAAAAATACATATAAGTTCAAACTTATTAATAAAATTAAAAAAATCAATAAATAAATTCTTATTACTAAGACCAGAAATGTTGTATGACAAAATTTTACATTTTTTACAAATATTTATAACATTTAAATTTTCAACTTCTAAACTTTCTATAAAATTTGATTGGCAGACGGCATTAATATTAAAATAAGTTTCGAGGCACCCCAACAGTTTGGAAAACACTGTGATTTAGATCAACAAGATTATTTTGACCTGGAACGCACCCATTACCACTGTCATCTATTATTTGACGTAACAATGACATTCCGCACTCGCCGTCACACATCAAATTATTTTGGTTGTCATAATAAAAGTGTTTACTTTCTACGACCAATGTTTGTCCTCGCAACTGCGTTTTTATAAATCTATTTTTGCTCAGAATTTCAGTTTTTAAAGTAAATAATTTTTTTCTTCTTGCTCGTGCGGTAGCCGGTAGATCTCGATGCAGATAAATTCCTGTGTTTCGAAGTGCTGATGAAGCTTTTAGAAGCCGACCAACATCCTCATTTTTGTGCAACTTAACGATGACATTTGCTGTGTTGTTATTGCTGGACCTCAAAACCCTCGTTGTTGCAACTATGTTTTCGTTGGTTTGCAACAGATTTAGGCAACATTCTTTTGCTTTTAAACCGGCATCTTCCCCCCCTTGTATAGGAAGGTTAACAAAGACATTTTTTTCATTAGCCTTTGACTACAACATTTCGACTTGGCGCTCCAATGCACTGCAGCGAGAACCAAAATGTTTTATCTGAGCCTGCAAGTCATCATTGCTTTTTTGGAGATGTTGAAACTCGATACGGATTGCATCAAAATCTACTTTGGTTGGCATGTCCTTTAGTTTGGCGTCTAGCATTTTTGACATACATAGAATCCTCTATAATCCTCTGCAGATCTGTTACTGACATCGCCCCCACTGCGGATGCTTTACTACCGCTCGATCTACAACTCAGAGGTGACTGTGATGCAATATCCTTATGTGGCCTTTTTTGAGATTGCGTGAAGTCACTGAATTTCTGTGACGACGATGGTGGTGTACGATTCATTTTGCTTGTTTAGGTATATGAATTTTTCTTGCGCCGAACTCTTGGTTGTTTTCATAAATTAAATAGTGAAATCAAATGGACTCACCAAAATTTCAATGCTACTTGTAAGTACTACTTTTAACTATCTTTATCCAATGCTTTAAAGCAAATTTAAAAGCTTAAATAATATTATTTTGGTTAAAATTATCAGAGCGATTTTAGAATTGAACTTTACTTAAACACACCAGAGTTGCCAATCCACAAGAGAGACTTAAAACTGTAAAATCTCTCAACCGCTGCGTTAATTGCTTACTCTTCTGACACCAAGCCCCAAAATGTAAGGCAATACACTGTACAAAATGCAATAAGTATCACCATACGCTACTTCATGTGACAGAAAACCAGCAACAATAATCTCCTGCGATAGACAACAGGACCAGCCTTTCAGCTACAATCAGCAACACAAAACCTTCAAAATATGTGTTATTGGGAACAGCCCTAGTAAATATACTTAATCGAACAAATCAACCTGTCAAAGCAAAAGCATTGCTCGATTCAGGCTCACAAATGAGCTTTATAACCGAGAAGCTAGCTTCAAAGCTTCATCTCATCACGAAACACGAATCCCTCGAAGTCTCTGGAATGGGAAATCAACCCATCAAATTGAGCAAAAAGATTGAAGTATGTCTGCAGTCACGAGTTACGGGCTATCAGACTCAGATTCAAGTTTTTGTGCTCAATACAATAACGACACACCAACCCAGTGAATTTATCGACATAAGTCATTGGAAAATGCCTCAGAACATTAAATTAGCTGACAGCAACTTTAATCAACCTCATGACGTAGATTTACTCATCGGAGCTGAGCTTAACCCTGAACTTCTTTCCTTGGGCCAGATTAAAATAAATAACAATGGACCAACCTTACAAAACACATTACTGGGGTGGATTGTTATGGGTAAAACGGTCACAAACACTCTGTCAACACTGTTCTGTGGCATAGGTGTGAACAATTCATCTTGAAACTTAGATAGTCTGGTCGAACGCTTTTGCAATCTGGAAGAAAATCTAGCTTCCCCGTCCCAAAGCATCCAAAAACCGCTCACAAAAGAAGAACGTCAGTGTGAAGAAATATTTCTGAGAACTACAAGAAGATCGGATCAACTTTTAAAATCTACAATCTGGTTCCAAGGTCCAGCATTTTTGAAGAAGTCCAAATACGAATGGCCGCAACAACCATTAAGGAAAGAAGAAGAGAAGGTATTAGAGATGAAAGTCTGAAGACTATACTGCTAGTAAAATCGAATATGAATGACCACTTTATTGAACGAATTAATCACAAAAACTCGTTCAAATTCCTGCAACGGGTTACATCATATACCATACGTTTCATAAGTAACCTAAAGCGAGCAAAAAATTACCGGCTTGGGGACACAGTTCCTTCTCCACAGGAGATAAAATCAGCAACCGTCCACATTGTAACGTACATTCAAAAAACTGCCTTTGAAGAAGATTAAAAGGCACTTATTAAATATGGTTGTGTATCCCAAAGCAGCCATCTAAACTCGCTTGCACCATTTCTTGATCATAGAAATATAATAAGAGTGGGAGGAAGACTAGATGCCTCTCATCTTCCATATGAAGCAAGACATCAGATGATTCTTCCATGCTCACATGAAATAACAAAATAATTGATGTCCGAACTTCACGAAGAAAATATGCACGCTGGACCACAAGCTTTGCTATCCATTGCGAGGCAAAATTACTGGATACTAGGAGGTAAACGATTAGCCCAATCAATCGTTTGTCACTGTATGAAATGCTTCAAAGCGAAACCCAAGAGTATTACGCAGTTGATGGGAAATTTGCCTCCTGAACGTGTCCAACCATCAAGACCATTCATGAATGTGTTCATAGATTTCTTCGGTCCAGTATACATTCACTACAGAATTCGTTGTAAACAGTCAACAAAAGCATATGTCTCAGTTTTCATATGTTTCTCAACAAAGGCGATACACCTAGAACTCGTAACGGATTTAACAACTCAAGCGTTTTCCGATAATGCTACCAACTTTACAGGAGCGCGAAACGAACTAAACGAGCTCAACTCCCTGGTTTTTACTAAGGAAGGTCAAGAATCAATACAAAATTATTGCACTGGAAGAACCATTAATTGGAAACCTATACCTCCACGTTCCCCTCACTTTGGAGGTTTGTGGGAGGCAGCTCTTAAATCAGCCAAACACCATATGAAACGCATCTTTTCAAGCGCATCCTTAACACAAGAAGAACTAACAACAGTCCTTGCGCAAATAGAGGCAATCCTTAACTCTAGACCATTAACTCCGATGTCAAATGACCCTAATGATCTTGAGGCCATAACTCCTGGACAATTTTTTATTGGAGCATCTTTAACTGCAGTAGTGGATCCAGAATCAGCAGAAGCACCAAAGCTGACCCATGTTACTAGATGGAAGCTAGTAACATCAATTCATCAGGAATTCTGGCGTATGAATACTTACAAGAAATACAACAAAGGTATAAATGGAAACATCCTCAAGCCGACATCCAGCCAGGCACATTAGGCCTAATTAAAGAAGATAACTTACCTCCTCTTAAATGGGCAATGGGAAGAGTGTTAAAATCTATCACTGGACCGAAACTTACAAGAGTGGTTGATATTAAAACCTCTTCAGGAGAAATAAGAAGATCAATCGCCAAAGTGTGTCCCCTTCCCCTTCGTAATGAAATTCAACCAAAGCAAGAAGTTAAAGATCCATCCAAACCAACTCATGGGGGGAACCTTCTGAAGCTAAAAAACGGGCTCCACACCTTCGAACTGAGGTAAAACATCCGCTTAATGAGCTTATTTGAAATTTCTATCATTTGTCGCATTAGGGGAGAGCTTCTTGACTTAAATTACAAACCTTATTTTAATGACCAATCAACTTTTTGCTCTCTCTCTGTAATTTGCAAGAACAAGAAAACTCTTATCACTTTTTATCAGTGTGCCCCATTCGAAAAGAAATAAGATTTGTATACTTTAAAAAGTCAATAATAAGCGAATCAGACTCTATAAGTATCTTAAATGGAAGCAACTGGAAACTTCTTGCCCAATATTGCTTTGAAGCCCTAAATTACAGAAAAGATTTTATAAATTATTAAAAGATTTTAACCCAAAAATGTATCTATTAAGTATTTTAGCGTACATATTGTACAAAATAAAACCCATTTTTGTATTGCAATTTATTTAATTTTATGTTTATATCTTTTTTCTTTTATTAATAAAAAAAAAGAAATTACTAATTGTTAAATGAACAATGTAAAGATAATAGTAAAACACACCAAAAAGCTTACTTGAATTATTAATATTAAAAATATATTTTGTAATTTTTAACAGTAAAAACATCTGGCATCTGGCAGACGGTTTCAAAACCAAGGCCATAATTTTATTTATCATTATGTTGAATTGTAAAAATTTGTTTGAGGTTCAATAAATAAAGCTATTATTATTATTACATCCGCTTAAAGGTCGTTTCCTTCCGATTCAGGAACGCTCAAATTGCAAGCGACACAATCCTGAAATATCTTCTGTGCCAACTCGAAAAATTAGAATAAATCCAATCAATACAATATTGGTTATTTGCTTATTAATACTAAGCACCGCATTTGGACAAACTACTCAACGAAGTGCAGTAGATATTCAACATTTTGAAACCAGTCCAGGATTATATTTTGAGAACATTGGAGAGGCAAAACTGATAACTGATGATTGCAACCTGTTTGTTTACTTCAATATGACTAGTTACTGGCTTGAGTTTGAAGGAATACAAAGAAGTGTCACCCAATTAAAAGCCAGATGTGAGGAAAAATCAAACTCGAATAATCTTTGTAAGGCCATCATAAATCATCTCGAAATGCGTCTAATGGAATCAGAAAATTTAAATGACGTTCTGAAATTCAGAAACGGAATCGCAATAAGAAAGAGATGGGGACCTTCTCTTTCTTATTGCGATTCCGTTTGACATCGTTGGAACAGTTGCAAATACGGTATTCGGAGTTCTTGATCAAGAATATGCACAATACATCGAAGACAACATCCAGATGGTTCATAATAATGAAAATCACCTACTTGAATTGAGCAAAAATCAGACCTCAATACTAGAATCTACAACAAATATTCTCAACAAATCGCTGTCTTCAATAAAAGAACAGTTTAGTGAGGTGAAACATCAGGTCACCATCGCTTATGATTCATTGGACCGCCTAAATGAAACCATACAAAGAACAGAAATCCTCAACTTTGTCACGATTTACGTCACTCAAATAATGGACAGCTTTCAACGTATTCAAATAGCAATTCTAGATGCTATTTCAGATACTCATCATGGAAGAATAAACGTTTTACTTCTTTCTCCCAGACAACTTTTGACTGAACTGGATAAAATTGGCAAAATAATACCCAGTTCACTTATGCTACCTGGGTATGATGAACATAATCTTCCAAAGCTATACGAACTTTTACGAGTCAAAGCACGAGTTACGTCATCATCAATTTTACTTCTTGTAAAATTGCCATTATTAAATGCACAAATGTTCCAGTTGTTCAAATTAATACCGTTACCAGTTCAACAAAACACATCCTTCATCTTCATACAACCATCTACAGAATTTTTGTAGATCAGAGATCAGCATTTCGCGCTATCAAATGCCGAATATCAGAGTTGTATACATACATCTTGATGACAGAAAGTATCTATGTTAACAGCGCGACATCCAATCTTCAATACACATTCAGTCGAAAATCGATGTGAGATCCAAATGCTAAATCACAATAAGCAGCTCTCTTCAAATTGTGAACTAAAATCCGCAGAAGTGAACAGGATGTGGATTCAACTTCAGAATCCCAACAACTGGATCTTCGCTTTTAAATATGAAGAAATATTGTCTGTACTATGCGGATCGGAAATTCTAACTACAAAACTAAAGGGAGCAGGACTTATGAAAATAGGAGCTGACTGTATCATAAAAAAACCAACCATGACTATTAATGCTCACAACTTCTACACATCAAATTCAACTGCGCCTTTTTTGCCGACAATCAACTTAAGTTTATTCGTCCAAGACTTTCATATCGAACCACTCAAAGACGAAATGTATAAAAAAGAAATCATCATTCCAATAAAATGTCCCACCATGATATTCATCAATACTCCATTGGTTACCTTTCATTTTTTGGAGTTGTAATACTGGCCACTGTTTTGCTACTACTACAGAGGAAGATGACGAATGCGAATGGGTGTCCCATCGATGTATGAGAAATTTTTTTTTTCGAGCTACACTATCAAAAGGGGTATTAAAATTTGCGTAATTTTATACAGATAAAGAAAACATCAAAAAAACTGAAAGAACATGTTATCTTGGGGGCAGTACCGGGCTTTGAAGATTTTTAAATTTCATGTTTTTACATACTTTAACCGTTTGAATAAAACTATAACAAAATTAAGTTTTAAACGTATTTTATTATTAATATTATTTAAACACATACAAACAAAACAAAATAAGCAAGAAATAATTTTTAATTAATGACATAACCTTAGAATTTAAACTTATTTTTGTGTCCAAAATTTGGCATTTCTGCACGAGATTTCAACTTGTTTTTAATAAAGCCATCTCTAGAAGTAGGGTCAGTTACACTCTGTGATGCCTCTGTTACCAGTTTAACACATCTTTCCACAGATTGGATGTGACAGGGAAAGTCAACAATTTCCAAGCTCTTATCTTTTTCCATGATGTGAAGGTCTTCAAAAGAAATATGTCGAAGAACCGGGGGTGATGTTACCTGGCATTCGCTCCACAAAATAATTTCGGTATAATCTTTAGCAGAGAAGTTGATCTTTGGTGGTTTATATATCCTGCGTTTGTTGATATTTTCAGCTTCTCTAGCTTTTTTTATTCTTCGCAATGCCAGCTCCCGAATGTGGTCCCTTTCATCAAACAACATACTGATAAGCAGGTTTTCTGGATGTGCAAAATAAGCATTACTTTCTATAACAGAATCCACAACACATCTCAAATTTTCGGGTAAATATCGAGAGTACATAATTAATTGGAAAATATGTTTGGCTCCATCCTTAAAAGACGCCTGTCGCTTGATTCGGAACCAAATTGGAGCGTATACTTTGACGACGTAGTTGACAAGCAATAGCAAATTCTCTGATGGACGAAGAGTACTAACATAAAGTCTCAGTATGCGATTAGCTGAAGTAAGCCATCTCGAGTGCGCCATTTTTCCAGGTTGACGGTTTGCCAGCTCAGGAGAACAGAAACCAGTAGATACAGCTTGACATATCTGATAAAGATATTTTTGATCCGTACTCAGTTCATCAACCACATTTTTCGGCAAGTCAGGCATATTACCAGCCACTGCACAAAAGCTCACGGTGGTTTTACTTCCGCAATCAGCTAATTGTTTCCCAATAGGTCCAGAATATTCTCTAGAACCCAAAGTGCAACCATCTAATGTCAAGAATAAATGACGAAGAGGTAACTCATTGGCGTGAAGCATGCAAATACACCATTGCAGCGGTCTCTTCAAGAACTCTTCTAAATATTGAATGACGCCTCCCTTCCAACCAGTGTTAGTTGCAGTTCCGTCACATCCAATGCAAAGCACGTCATCTAAATTCCAACCTTGACTCTCTAAAAAGGTTGTGATGGAAGTAAAAATCCCTTTTGCGGTGCCACGACCTGGTGTTGTGTGTCCCAAATAAATTGATCCAGGTTCTGCCAAAATTGAGATGTGTTCTTCAAAAATTTCTTTACGGTGATAACGCGCCCCTATTTTCTCATTTATCAGGGTCTTATCCTTTCTTCCATCAAAGTAAATGCTTTTTATAGCAATACCTCCAATATCTTCTAAAGTTTCTTTACGTGATTTCGATACAGCTCGGTGGATCTTATTTTTGTCTATAACAAGAGTTGAATCTTTGGAAGAAACCAAGCCGACATCAGCCAAAACAGCAGAAGCGACAGCAGCAGCAGATCGCGTCGATAAACCGTATCGATACCTTGGCAACTGTTGGCAACATCAATCTATTGCGATAAGCTCTTGAAGTCGATGGTGCCTGGGGGGATTGTTGGGGATGCCTCTGTTACCGAATGTGTTTCTGGGGAAGATTCACGCACCAATTCTTCATTGCAGTTTCCTGAGACAATATCCGTTTCCTGCGTAGACCATTTTTTTGCTTCCCTCTTTGACTCTTCAATTTGCCTCTGCTGTCGTTTCTTCAAGATATTTGTTTCTTTCTTGTCAACCCCGCTTATAACCATTTTCCTTTCATTTCTTTGATCCAACAAAAAACTTCTCTCATGGATGGGAACTTTCTTTGGTTTTAAACACGAACAAGTTTCAAATGAAGTGCATTTACAAGCAGCAACGTCGAAAAGCTTCTCAGATGACTCTAAAAAACACTTCATTTTCTTTTCGAAACTAGCATTTTGTTTGCTTTTGGGGTATCGCTTCATAATATTGTACCTTTCGAAACAGGATTTAAGTAATTGAATAACTCTTTCCTTAGTTACAATTGGAATCTAAGCTTTAGCCCAAATATTGTCGATTTCTTCAAAAACAATGGCATATATTTCTGCATGGGAAGGATCCTTTCCGTTGAATTTAAGTTTAAGTTCGTTCCTTACAAACAAAATGAATTTAATGACATCTCTTGTAGTTGGTAGCTGCCGATCGTCAAGTTTTTTGTATGATCCCAATATAGCACAAGTAGTCCCACTACGTCTTGAACTCATTATTTTAAAAAAATCACTAAAATTGCTTTTAAAACTGTTACAACGCACTTTACACAACCCGTTGAGGATCTTGAGTGAATACTAAGGACTTCAAAGTGTGGCTTTTGTATAAGATCAGGTCTACAAGTTATGGAGTTCAACAACCCATTTAGTCATAAACAAATGGTGAATGAAAAACCTCTACGTTTCCTCAATAAACCACATTTGTGGTTTTTCCCATATTTGTCCACAAAACGCCCACTTTTCAAATCCTTGCGCTTTAAATCCGAATTTATTACAGGATTGAATTTTGTAGATATTTGTCAGGTAGAAAACAGCCTTCAGTTTTAAATCCGACTTTATTACCGGATTGAGTTGTGTATTTTACAGGTAGGAAACAGGTAAAAACCCATATCCTTAAAGGACATCAATAAATTAAGCCATTTGTACAGGTAGGCCTCAAATTTATAAACAAATTTTTCTTCAAAATCGGATAGGAATAGAAACTTTAATTCAAATTGTGTCAGATTTATAGAGCAGTGGTTTCGAGTTCCAGGAAAATGATGATAATAGCAATATGCGCCAAAAATTAAAAAAATTCAATTTCGGTCACACATTGGAAACGTATTGTTGCATGCAAATCAAAACGTCAAATATGTTCTAAACCTAATAAGATCAAAAAGTTAATATTTTATAATAAATAATAGCTCAGGAACAGAAATTAAGGAAGGGAAAAAAAGCATACAAATCTCAATTTGTCCAAATTTTGAGGGTCGGTACAACCCCCTAGACAAATTTTAATATTTTTTTTTATATATTTTTGTTATCTTAGTCCAATTACGCAAGTTTTGAGAGGTCTTTTGTTCGGAAAATCCAAAAAAAAATTTGTCGGGACACCCTAGCTCATACCCCACATGCTATTTAATTTGAGCTCCAAGATCTCAACGCCGCCGCCGGGGAGGATGTTTAAGCAGCTTATTTTATAACACCCTATTAAAATCTAGAACACCCTATTTCCTATGAACATCACCATCCATACCTTTCATATGGTTCCCACCAAAACTGTACTATCAGCACTTTTTACAGGTGCTCTCCTATCATATTACATTTATTTTCCCATAGAATCAGAACTAGTGTCAAATTGTTTATGAATCAAGTATAAATAGCCATGCAAATTAATAATAAAATCACTTTTAATCCAGAAGTCAATTAGGTTGTTTTATTACAATTGCTACCCCCCACCCGAGGTAAGGAGCAATAAAATCAAGTAAAACAATCGAGTCGAATTCAAAAGAGTTTTCGAAGTTAAACAAAATGGTTTACTTTTCTTGAAAAGTTGAGAGCAACCATGGTCTCAACAGCCACAGGTGTGCCTAGCCTTTATTTTGCAAAAGCATCGAAAGCAGGTGAACGAGAACGAGCTCTTTCGACAAGGTCGAAAATACCGGCAGATGAGCCGAAGAAGTATGAGGTCAGGCGGACCCGTACTTAAACATCAACAACAACAACATACTTTCTTAGTTTAACGTTTTAACTTTTAACGTAGATTTACTGAAATTAACATTTAATCGTTTATGTAAAAAATGGGTTTTTAACGCCGCGTTTTTAATTTAATGTAACTTAATGTTTGGTACGAAATTCACACCTCGAACCTCGCGCGTAATATCAGTAGTAATAGGAAAATGCCTAGAAGAGACTTCTTCTCGATTTTTGTTTTTCTTAACATTTTCCTCGAAAAAATAAGAATAGCGAAACCGTGTTTGTCTGTGTGAAAGTAAAGTTTCGCTGAGAGTCAATAACGGCGGCTTTCCTGATGAGCGTAAAGCTTCCAAGAAGCCGTGATGCCGTGACCGCCAATCACGTAAACGAATGCTTGTGTTGGAAGAATGTGTGTGTGACTGGAAGGGACGAGGGAGGAAGGATACAGATGAGAATTAGCTTGGAAGGCACTCTTGATAGAGCCCTGCAAGCGACAAGTGAAATTGAGGAAATAAAAAGTTCGAGGAAGTGTTTGAAGGTAAAAAAAAGATTGAGAAGAAGGATATAGAAAATCTGGAAATCGAGGAAATTAGAAGGAAAACTAAGAGTCGAGGATCGAGGTGTGAGGATTGTGGATAAGAGGAAAATAGGAAGGAAACAAAAGCTAAGTAGTTCATTTCTTTATTCCTTTGTTGTTTTGAGTATATAAGTAAATGTAGGAACGCGTCCGGTGTTAAAAGCCCATTTTCTTTTGTTATTTGCTTTCTTTTATTATTTCAATTTTTTAAATTTGTTAACTTTTATTTTGAAAACATTTTGGGTTTTAATCCAGGGATCTTCCATCCCACGGTTTCCCAAAGAATACATTTTAAATTCAAAAACAAACTTCCGTTGTGTTATCTTTTTAATCGCTTCACTTATTGCAAAGAGTTTAGGAATTTTCTCCTTAGGTTTTTAAAAAAAATTCCTGGTGCCCATTTTCATTGCAACGTACCCCACTGCAGGTACTTGCAATAGAAAATTTCCAATTGTAACAATTTGATTGATTTTATAAATCGATCAACATTGTTATAATTTATAAAATTCTTCCAAAAGAACCCAGCCCAGCTGAGAACCCGCGGTTACAGCTTCGTCAACGAGCTGTTCCACTTTTTTTTGTTCTCTCTTTTGTGTCGCGAGTGCGATGCGAGTTGATAAGTTCGTCGCTACGCAGCTGCCGTCGTCGGTTTAGTTTGGTTTATTGATTTGTTTTGATAATCAATAAAAATAAATAATTTTAACTACCTTCCCTAGCGAATAATAAAAAGTGTAACACGTTCAATGAACCCATAACTCGCACTGTTAAGCAGGTTAATAACCTGTCGTAACGTGTTAATATTCACACTGAACATTTACACGTTTTCATTTGACATTTCAATTCTGCAACATTGAATGCCAAATATTGTATTGATGAAAACTTTGTCCGTCAGTCCTTCAAATATTAATGAAAATAAAATGCATTCTGACCAAGTGAAATTTATTTTAATACATACGAAAAAAGTTGAAAAAAATATGAAGATTTTGTTAAACTTTTTTTCATTATATCATTATCAAGCATACATATGTATATCATTAGAAAAAAACGTCATTTTTAAATCCTGAAACTTCGAAACACAAGAAGAGCTATAATTGATGCAATTAAAAATCATAATCGACAAAGAAATATGTGATAAACCAATTAAAAGAAAACTTTAAACCGAAATATTTTCATTTCAATATGTACACTAGAATCAGACTTTGAATACAGCACAATATATGTAAGCTATTTTTGAGGGTAGTCATATGCACAGTATACTGAAAATATTTTGTCAGCATTTTTTGATTTTAATTTTTTTTTTTTCAAACATTTTCATTTATTTGTCTTCTACAAATTTAAAATGTACGGAGTATCACCATCATTTAATTGAGAGGTGAATGTTTCAAAATGGTTTATATGTTCAGTTTATTTTTAAAATGTTACTTCTTTTCGACTTGTTTTTTTTTTTTTATATAAAACTTGTTGTTTACGAAAAATTATGGTTTACGAAATTACGATGTACATAGGTTTTTAAGTTTTTACGAAAACTGGGCTATGGGTTTGGTGTGAAAAGCTTATAATAGACATTATATAATACAAAATAAACAAATATAATAGGAAATGGAATTCTCAATAAAAAAAAAAACAAAAGCAATACTTGTTTACTTAACCCGACAACGGTGACCTTTATGTCTGTAAACCAAGTTTTTTCTCAAAAAGGCAAATAACTTTTTACTCTACGATTTTAATTGAGTTAATTTATTGAACAATTTGTGTACTTATTGTGATAAGTGGAAATATAGTTTTCCGTCGGCTTTTTTGGTCACTATAATTTTTGCAATGAAACAATTACGTTACATTAACTTTCCCAACGTTTCGGCAGGGGTTGCTGCCTTCTTCAGGGGAACTTTATTAACACAAAAAAGTATACAAATAATCTTAGTTAGATCAATGGGAAAAATACAAATACAATAAAGTTTACTCACTCAAGAAAGATATGAAAAACAAAATTTAATATTAATTAGGTATATTAATTAATATAAATTAAAAATAAAACTATAAATATTATTAGCACTTTGAAGAATGAAGTTAAGTCTAAATTGAATAAAGCACAATTTAAATTTAAGAACAAAGAAGAGAGCAATATACAGCAGAAATGTTTTGTGTGTCTTGTTTTCGGTTCATGTTGTTTTTGTTATTGAGAATATGTAATGTTTCTAACGTGTATCGTTTCGAAACATGTTTCTCTGTCTGTAGAACTTCCACGCCTTCAAAGTTTGGAGAATGACCGCTTACAATGCTGTGACTGGCCACTGGCCAGGGCTGTCTTCTCAGAATTTTTAAGTTTTATGTCGGACTTATGATTCGAGATGCGTTGTCTAAGAAGTTGTTTTGTGGTCCCAATATAACACAGGTTGCACTATTCATTTGATTTACCATTGCAGTTAGTTTTGTAGATCACATCTGTTTGTTTGTCCTTATCAGGTTTCATCTTGAGTTTAGTAAAACATTAGTTAAGTGTTTTGTTTGATTTAAAAGCACGGCGAACCTCTGTTAATTTTTTTTGAAATAGATTTTTTGAAGTTGTCGGATAAAATTCGGACGTAAACCATGGTTTTGTGGTGCGTTCTAATGGGTTCATCAATATTTTCTCGTGGAATTTGCATTTTGTGTGTTTAAAAGGAGGCTTCGAATTATGGTAAAAGGATAACCATTATCACTTAAAATTTTGATGACTTTTTTCTCGTTGGCGACGTGCTTTCGCCTGGTATCAAAAACCAACAGCATCTGGAAGACTAGTTTATTTCCGATCAAATCAAGCAAGGCATATTATCATCAATACTGCGTCCAACCTCGTGAATAAAATTTTCAAAATAAGTGATATACCTACGATTCCACGTCGCCAACGAGAAAAAAAAAGTCATCAAAATTTTAAGTGATAATGGTTATCCTTCTACCATAATTCGAAGCCTCCTTTTAAAACACAAAATGCAAATTCCACGAGAAAATATTGATGAACCCATTAGAACGCACCACAAAACCATGGTTTACGTCCGAAATTTATCCGACAACTTCAAAAAATCTATTTCCAAAAAATTGACAGAGGTTCGCCTTGCCTTTAAATCAAACAAAACACTTGACTAATGTTTTACTAAACTCAAGACGAAACCTGATAAGGACAAACAAACAGATGTGATCTACAAAACTAATTGCAATGGTAAATCAAATGAACCGTGCAACCTGTGTTATATTGGAACCACAAAACAACTTCTTAGACAACGCATCTCGAATCATAAGTCCGACATAAAACTTAAAAATTCTGAGAAGACAGCCCTGGCCAGTGGCCAGTCACAGCATTGTAAGCGGTCATTCTCCAAACTTTGAAGGCGTGGAAGTTCTACAGACAGAGAAACATGTTTCGAAACGATACACGTTAGAAACATTACATATTCTCAATAACAAAAACAACATGAACCGAAAACAAGACACACAAAACATTTCTGCTGTATATTGCTCTCTTCTTTTTTCTTAAATTTAAATTGTGCTTTATTCAATTTAGACTTAACTTCATTCTTCGAAGTGCTAATAATATTTATAGTTTTATTTTTAATTTATATTAATTAATGTAATTAATATTAAATTTTGTTTTTCATATCTTTCTTCAGTGAGTAAACTTAATTGTATTTGTATTTTTCCCATTGATCTAACTAAGATTATTTGTATATTTTTTTGTGTTAATAAAGTTCCCTGAAGAAGGCAGCAACCTCTGCCGAAACGTTGGGAAAGTTAATGTAACGTAATTGTTTCATTGCAAAAACTATAGTGACCAAAAAAGCCGACGGAAAACTATATTTCCACTAATCACAATTTTTACTCTACGTTCAGTTTTTAATGAAATTTTGAGTAGTTGTCGCATTTCAAATTCTCTTTCCCTAATCTCTACTTGAGAACACGTTTCAACAAAATTTGATATAAACCTGGCCTGTGAGACCGGTGTCACCGATGATGCAAGCCAAGTAGTCACCATTCCATTTTGTACGAGAAAATTGTTTGTTTTAACTTTTCGAAATTTTTGAATCTCAAGAGACTAACAGAAATTATTTTATTTTATGACTTATTATTATTTTGTATTGTTTTTAATTTATAAATTAATTTGTAAAATCTTTATCCAAAGAACATTTATTGGAACTGACAAAATTGGTTCTTAATTTAATAACTAGACAAATATTTCGTTGAAAAACACGGTCTGTTAGACCGGAGGCCGGCCTCACCAACGATGGTTTACTGTTCTTTGAATTTTAGGAAGTATCCTTTTTTCAGGTTTTGTGCGGGTAGAAATGTTTTGTATGTAATTTAATACTTAAATATTTATTATTTCTTAAAAAAGTAAAAATATGAAATAAAAAGACATTTTTTCTTTGAGCACCACAACACACCACAACACACCTCACTAAACACATTCCAATACATCCTCCACCACACATATTCCATCAGTTGTATTTTAAACATAGTCATCTTAGAAAAATGCCAAACATTTCTCCCAGGAAAGTTATATTGCTTCAAATTTAGTTTCATTAGATTAAGCATAGAAAACTACCCTTACATCATGTTGTGTTATATGCACATATTTTCTTTATTTTGAAAACAAATTTTTTTGCCTTCATCGCCCAAGGAAACATACCTTAAGTTAGTTATTTAAAACCATCTTTTGATTCTTAGTTGCCATGATACATGAAACTATAACTTTTTAAAGGATGGTATTGGAATTGGTATTAAAAACTTTTATAAAGTCATGTATCATATGTTTGGTTAAGCCAAAGTTAATATTTCAGTTTTTCAATAACACCTCCACAATTATCCCCCCTTTAAATGCGATTTTGCAAAAAGCCACTATCTTTTTTTTGGGATTTTTGACGTGTTGCTTAGGATGACATCCTGTCTCGATTCCAATCATAAAATTTTATGAATTAATCATTTGGAGGCGCCAATTAAATTTTTACTAGAATTGCCAGTGTAAAACATGATAAAATCAAAATACATTAAACCAATTTAAAATATTTAAAAACTGTGTCATATCAAACAGATAGACAATCATAAATAAAAATCTCGATGTCTTAAAAAAAACAAAAAACAATAATAAAACATAAATAATAATATTTTTTTTTTTCAAATCATTATAATAATGACACTAGTTTATGAGAAATACTTTCTTAACTTAAAGTTAACATTCGCTTTTATCTTCAGCTTTCTATATTTTTTCATAACAATACTTCCAACACTTACAATTCAAATTGTATTTAAGGAGCCTCCCTTTTTTCTTTAATTCTCGATGTAATTTGTTAGATGAGTTTCATGCCATACATAGAAATACTTTTTCAGTAAAAGCAATAGTGTAAATAGTATGATAGAAAATGTTTATATTTTGCAATTCGTTTATAATGCGGGTATACATTTAAGAACACAAAATTGAATAGAAGGAGTGTTTGACTTCAACTTTACATTTTTTCTTAATTCTGATTAATAAAATTGTTCTTAACACTATCACAAAACACAGTCAATCCAATTTTAAACAATTAATTTTCATTTTATCAGTATTGAACAGATGAGAGTCCATTTCTTTCATTTTTCTTTTACCATAATTGAACACATGAGAGTCCTTTCCAATTATACACTAGCTATATCATAAGTGTATTCATCACGAAAATGCTCAGTTATTGAAATCGTAACAATTGGCAGATTGATTGTCCCTTATATTTCTTGTCTTTCATCTTATAATGGGTGATTTTTTTGAGGTTAGGATTTTCATGCATTAGCATTTGACAGATCACGCGGGATTTCAGACATGGTGTCAAAGAGAAAGATGCTCAGTATGCTTTGACATTTCATCATGAATAGACTTACTAACGAGCAACGCTTGCAAATCATTGAATTTTATTACCAAAATCAGTGTTCGGTTCGAAATGTGTTTCGCGCTTTTTTATCGACAAATTTTGTTCAGCGATGAGGCTCATTTCTGGTTGAATGGCTACGTAAATAAGCAAAATTGCCGCATTTGGAGTGAAGAGCAACCAGAAGCCGTTCAAAAACTGCCCATGCATCCCGAAAAATGCACTGTTTGGTGTGGTTTGTACGCTGGTGGAATCATTGGACCGTATTTTTTCAAAGATGCTGTTGGACGCAACGTTACGGTGAATGGCGATCGCTATCGTTCAATGCTAACAAACTTTTTGTTGCCAAAAATGGAAGAACTGAACTTGGTTGACATGTGGTTTCAACAAGATGGCGCTACATGCCACACAGCTCGCGATTCTATTGCCATTTTGAGGGAAAACTTCGGAGAACAATTCATCTCAAGGAATGGACCGTTAAGTTGGCCACCAAGATCATGTGATTTGACGCCTTTAGACTATTTTTTGTGGGGCTACGTCAAGTCTAAAGTCTACACAAATAAGCCAGCAACTATTCCAGCTTTGGAAGACAACATTTCCGAAGAAATTCGGGCTATTCCGGCCGAAATGCTCGAAAAAGTTACCCAAAATTGGACTTTCCGAATGGACCACCTAAGACGCAGCCGCGGTCAACATTTAAATGAAATTATCTTCAAAAAGTAAATGTCATGGACCAATCTAACGTTTCAAATAAAGAATCGATGAGATTTTGCAAATTTTATGCGTTTTTTTTTTTTTAAAAGTTCTCAAGCTCTTAAAAAATCACCCGATACATAAGTCATTAATTGTTTTTTAGAACGAAGTCCTGTTGCACCAAACACTTATTTGTCATTAATCACTTATCAACTTAAACGAATTGTTATGAGTGAAATTCTAGTGTTGCAGAAACTCAATAATTTGGGTCACTAAATTCTCAACAATGTTTGCTAAGTGAAAATTATATGTCTCTACAATAAAAAACAAATTTATCAGAATTACTTTTTCTCTATGCTCAGCAGTTTTTGAATTGGGAAAGTTAACAGAAAAATAAGGACACAAGTATGTAGTAGCGGCTCAAAAGCACAAACAAATTAATGTTGGGGAAATTCAAGTTAACCAAAAATTGTGTTTACTCATCCTCAGGTATTGATTCCCTGATCATTAGAAGGTGAGATCTTATGGCGACCATACCTCTGCTAGACAAAAGAGTTTTTTTGTTTCTATCAAGTAAAGCTAAGAATGTATAATCGAATAAAAAATCGCACAAAACCAAATCAATATCTTTTTCAACCTCTCGAATTTGAATAGCATTTTTTAGTGCACGTAATTTGAATTTTTAGAATCTTAAAAAAAAAAAAATATCGAAAAATTTAAAACTCAAATTAAAGTTTAAAATAGCGAGGAAATACAAATTTGAATTTGAAAAGAACAAAGCGTGCAACCTTTTTAGTATAATACCATGTCTAACAGTCTAATTTAATAAAATAAATATGGCCGTTTGGCGCGAAATTCAAATTTCAATTCATTAAGTACATAACTATAACAATTCATTAAATTTACAATAGTTAATTTAAAATTTTTTTTTTTATTTTAATTGAAAATGAAGTGACTTCAAAACACCGGACACGTTGAATGGCTGAAGGCTTAAATTTAGTTTTTCTTCCGCATCTGGTATCGTGGCGAGTTTAACGAGTAGACATCTAATGACTCCGGTACGAGTTTTGACATCGGTGACCCTGACCCTTCCGTCCTGCTCTTCTACGACCCCGATTACTCGACACATGATCCATTGGAAATGAGGAGTGATGCTCTCGTGTATTAGGACGAGCTTTTCTGACGGCGAGATTGGACTGGTCTTGGAGCCACCTGGATCGAACTTGAAGGCCAAGTGGATACTCCTTGGACCACTTTTGTCAGAACTGCTGTTTGAACCAGCATTGAAGCTGCCATATTTTTAAGCAGGTCATCTGCTTTTCTGGAAAATTATCTGGTAGGAGCGACCTCAAAGCACTGCCTATTAACAATTGCACCGTAGTTAGTGCCTCGCCGTCGCGTCTTTTGAGGGCGAGAATAAAACAATCAGAAGTAAGATTACTTTCCAATTCAAAATGTACAGCCTTTGAGGTGAAATAAACAAAGTAAATAATTTGGGTTTATATCTGAAACAATTTATAAATTGCTGCACTACTTTTTGGCACGCTTTTTTGCATTTATGAGCCAAATATTTTCACGGAGCAAAGCAACTAACAGTTAAGGTGTAGCGTGACAGCTTTTACTATGTAAATGTATCCGGTCGATCATCAGTTACCAATTTAACTTATTTCACTTCGTATGTCACTAATGCTATGGAACAAAAATTTCAAGTGGACGCAGTATACACTGACTTTAGTAAAGCCTTTGATTCTGTGAACCACCAAACACTTCTGAAAAAACTTGAGATTTTTTGTTTTCATTCTCACTTTCTTCGTTGGTTAAGATTGGAGATGCATACTCAAAGGAAATTCAGTGTACATCAGGTGTCCCGCAAGGTAGCCACCTAGGTCCGCTCCTTTTCATAATGTTCGTTAACGATATTGTCTCGGTCTTTAATTATTGTGAATGCTTATTATATGCGGACGATCTGAAAATATTTTCAAAAGTTTCGAGTTTGGACGATTGCCAACTTTTGCAATCTGACATTGAATATCAAAAAGTGTAATACGATTTCTTTTTCCAGAAAATCACATATTTTGTTATTCAACTATGCAATTGAATCTGTGGATTTATATAGGGTTTCAAGTATTAAAGACTTAGGAGTTGTTCTTGATTCCCAACTATCTTTTAAAGGTCATTTCGATTATTTGGTTCCTAAGGCCAACTCGCTAGTAGGTTTCATAAAACGAAATGGAAAAGACTTTAAAGATCCTTTCGTGTTATTATCCTTGTATATATCTCTCGTCAGATCAATTTTGGAATACGCAGATGTTATTTGGAGTCCTATTTATATAGTTCATTCTGATCGGATTGAAAAGATTCAAAGACGATTTACAAAATATATATTTAAGAAAATGGGTTGGAACTTTAGTCCTAGTCATGAGGCTAGATGCCAATTACTTGGAATAAAGTCGTTACAATCAAGAAGAAAAATTCATAGTGTAATGCTTATTAGAGACTTACTATACTACCATATTAAATGTCCATCGCTTCTTGCCTTGTTACCAATCTATGTTTCCGCTAGGTCTATGAGAGCTAGATTCTTCTTATTCTAAAGAATTCACATGACAAATTATGGTAGTAATGAAACTTTATCAAGATCTATTGTATATTTCAATGACTTTTTTAATCTTAATCGTAATAAATTTAAAACTGAAGTATTATATTTATTCACTTTTTAATTTGCTCTTGGAGTACTTATATCTGTTAGCTGTAATATTGCTTGTAGATTAAATAAATAAATAAAAAAAAAAATACGTTTTTACGGAAATGGAATTTTTCGTCAAAAGTAATGGCAATTTTGAATCATACTCAATCGGAACATTTAATAAACGACCGCCTTCTAAAATCAATGCAAGTCAAGAACTATGCTCAATAAACTCGTGAATAAAAGGATTGAGTTTTTGAATATGATTTGGTAGTGTTGCCTTTTTTTAAGTTATTGTTTCTCTTCGGAGAATCCCTTATTTTGAATAAATTCAATTACTTTGAGGATAGCTAAATACAATTCTTTGCCGTTGGTAATTCTTCAAATCTGCCTGCTTTCTGTTATTATGAACACTACTCAAAATGTTCATTGGTTGGCCACAAAGTTTTTTTTCCTCTGGGAATTGAGTGCCAGAAAACAAAATTGAATCATTTAGTTCATTCACGTTACAGCCTCTTGGTACAAAGTCGACTGAGTTCTGTTTTTTTGGTACATGTTTCCATGATACTTCTTGAGTCCACTGTTGGATATCTGAAACTCTGTTTGTGACAAAAGTTGTAAGCGAAGTTGGATTTGTTTTATATAATGAAGAATTATTTCTGAGTCAGTTCAGAAATAGACTTGTTCAACGTCAAGATTTAACATTGCCTTTACTTTTGTCCGCGAAAAGTTCCAATCTCGAAAACGATATTGTTTTTAAAGAGGCCACTTCAGACTTTGCTGTCAATAGTGACTTGATACTTGCAAGCTTTCGGTTCGAATGTACATATGTATAAAACATCCGTAAGCTCTTATCGATGCATCGGCAAACTTATTCCAACTTGTATCAAGGCGCAATGAAATCAACTCATCCCAACCAATTTTTGCATCCAAAGCTCTCGCAATAAGATTTTTTTTTTAACTTTAGGTATAAGAGACCAAGAGGATCAAAGAGACGAGCTGAAACTGATAGAATGTTTCGCTTGGTAGATCGTAGCTCAGGGAAATTTTCATCTAAACAAAAGCTGAACATATCTTCTTTTGGGTGCCAAGGGTTCTCGTAGAATCTGAATCATTAAAGTTAATGGCTTTTTCAGAACTCTCAATAACTCTGGATGGTTCGAATGTCATTAAGCCAACTGAAATCCACCCCGTTTTAGTAATTCTTGTATCCCGAAATGCATGGTTTTTAGGATCTCAACATTATTGGAACCAGTCAAAAGATCATCAACATTAAAGTCACTCGGAATTATTTTAAAATCAATGTAATATTTATCTTCACCGTATTGCTAAAACGGTGCTGGAGCAGTACCATACGTAACGGAGACATCTAGCTAGAGACCGAGCTAAATGGAGAAGTTTGTTGGCTCTAGCTCAAGCAGGGCTGCAGAGGTACCTTTTGTCATTAAGTAAATACGATTTAATTTTTTTTTGCGATTTTCGATTTGTTGCACAAGTGCAATGAGTTTAATTTAGTTTTATTTTCTTAAAATCAGTGCAACTTGTTGTAGATAAGTTAATTTCAATCAAATTAATTGAAATTTTTCAAAAAATCAGTAAATCCAAAGCTTATTAACAAAGAACACAAATAAATAATGTAAAATGACGGGTAAAAACCAATCGCAAAAGCAGATTTGAGATATTTGAGGCATCAACGGCAAAGCAGTAAAAATAATACTTTGCGAATTAAAACAGGTTTAGAAAAAAACATTATTGTTAATAATAAAATGATTTAAAATCATGAAAATCATGAAATTAAAATAAATATGATCCAGCAAGTGTTCATATATGCGTTTCGCCCCGGTGCAATGGTTGGGCTCATCAGAAGATGACCATTACACCTTGTCTTGACGCATATTTTCCCGAATAAATCGAGATACCATATAATCCGAGCTACTTACAGCAACTGCGAATTATATGGTTGCTACAAGTCTTCAGAGAAGATAAAAATTATTGTTAAATCCAATTGACGTTTTAAAATCAATAAGACTTTTTAAATTCATAAATCGAACAGTTAATGACTTATCAGTCTGAAATCGAAACAGCTGATCGAAATGATGACTCGCGGTGAACTAGAAAACATTTGCGTAAGTGTAAAGGTACTTTTAAAGTCTTTGAAAAATAAAAGACGTAAGTGTACCTAGTGTGGCTGATTTTTATTTCTGCGATCCCCACCATTCGCGAGTTTTAAAATTTAATGGAAAATATTCCGAAAATAAAAATATTATGAGTCTTTTTTAAAATTAAGTAGATAATGATCCGACGCTTTCAGAGATCGAAAAATTCAATCATTAGATTTCGTGTTTATCTCGTGAAGCATTAAGTACGGTTAGAGCACTTCAAATAATGGAACAAAATTATCCCAACGCATAAGCCAGCTTAAAGAAAGTGTATGATAACTGCCAAAATTTTTTTGAAAACGGAATTACAAATCCATTTGCTTTGGAATTGCCCATCATGCTGGGCACCCCATTTATTATTCGCTTCTTTGGCACGAGTACGATAACTTTGGCGCAAAGATATAATAACGGTTTTTGGTAGAGGGTCTTAATACAAGCATTTTTTACTATGGGAGGGGGGGTCTATCTTCCCCCGTTTAGGCGGGAGGGGCAATTTAAAAAAGTTATTATTTAAAATGGAAAAAAAATAACTAAAAAATAACGGTGATACTTACAATTAAGTTGTATACATTTTTTTTAAAGCCAACATTCTGTTCTATTAGCCAGTTTTTAAATCAAGTCAAAACTATGCGTCGTTTTTGAAAAATTTAATTTTAAACTCAAAATTTGAGTAAAAAAAGTTAAAAAAAGGTTTAAAGTGTAACTTTTTCAATACTTCAAGATTATCTACCATTGTTTTTATTTCAGAATTTATTGCTCTTATTTGTTTTTGATCAAAAACTGAAAACTAGATGATTTTATGTCTTTTAGTTTTTGAGAAAATTGAAAATAAAAATTTAATTTAAAACTCAAAATTTGAGTAAAACAAGTTAAAAAAAGGTTTAAAGTGTAACTTTTTCAATACTTCAAGATTATCTACCATTGTTTTTATTTCAGAATTTATTGCTCTTATTTGTTTTTGATCAAATACTGAAAACTAGATGATTTTATGTCTTTTAGTTTTTGAGAAAATTAAAAATAAAAATTTAATTTTAAACTCAAAATTTGAGTAAAAAAAGTTAAAAAAAGGTTTAAAGTGTAACTTTTTCAATACTTCAAGATTATCTACCATTGTTTTTATTTCAGAATTTATTGCTCTTATTTGTTTTTGATCAAAAACTGAAACCTAGATGATTTTATGTCTTTTAGTTTTTGAGAAAATTGAAAATAAAAATTTAATTTTAAACTCAAAATTTGAGTAAAACAAGTTAAAAAAAGTTTAAAGTGTAACTTTTTCAATACTTCAAGATTATCTACCATTGTTTTTATTTCAGAATTTATTGCTCTTATTTGTTTTTGATCAAAAACTGAAAACTAGATGATTTTATGT
Source organism: Eupeodes latifasciatus (assembly GCA_920104205.1). Taxonomy (NCBI): domain Eukaryota; kingdom Metazoa; phylum Arthropoda; class Insecta; order Diptera; family Syrphidae; genus Eupeodes; species Eupeodes latifasciatus. Next base: position 25,755 of record CAKKTC010000080.1, on the reverse strand, counting down.
CTTTTAGTTTTTGAGAAAATTGAAAATAACCACAACTACTATTTTAATTTAATTCTTTTTTTTTTTTGCTTGAGTGGTCTTATTTTGATAGTAATAATGGTATTTGTGTATGCGTAATGCGTGTTTGGGTGTATGCAACAGTAAGGTGTGTAAGGGGGGGCATGCTGCCCCCCTGCAACCCCCCTGCTTGCGCACACTATAGGATTTGGGGTGGGTGCAAGTTGGAGTGCGTGCAAGGTGGGGAGGGTGCAAGGTGCGGTGGGTGCAAGATGGGGTGCATGCAAAGTTTCTTTTGCATTTAAATAAGCTGGATTTAAGAAAAATTAATTTACCCTAGGTATATCTTAATCCATAATCGAATTATTACTATCAAAATAAGACTACGTTAATACTTAAGCAAGGAAAAAGTAATTTAATTAAAATATTTTGTTTTGGTAATTTTCAATTTTCTCAAGAACTAGAAGACATCAAGTCATCTAGTTTTCATTTTTTGATCAAAAACAAATAAGAGCAATGAATTATAAAAAAAAAATAGTAGATAATCTGAAAGCTTTGAAAAATTACACTTTAAACCTTTTTTTTTTAACTTTTTTTTGTACAAATTTTGACTTTAAAACATTTTTTTTCAAAAACTATGCATAGTTTTGACTTGATTTAAAAATAAGCTAATAGAAAAAAGTGTTGGCTTTAAAAAAAGGTATAATAATTAATTATAAGTATTACCGTTATTTTTTAATTATTTTTTTTCCATTTAATGTACATATTTTTTGAAACTGCCCCTACCGCCTAAACGGGGGGAGATAGACCCCCCCTCCCATAGTAAAAAATGCTTGTTTTTAACTGTTCTATACAAATCCGTCATTAAACTTTGTCGCCAAAGTTATCGTACTCTCCCCGCTTCTTTCATTAGGTGATACAAAAAACATAACAAATGCGATCATAATTTATTTAGTGATGTCAAAGTTTTATTCTTTTACAAAATCTAAGTGGGAAGAGCAATTAAGATTTACTAAGCTGCAATTCTTGAGTAAATGTGAACAACTGTCAAAAAAAGACATCAGCACCTTTCTGCTAAATGAGCAACATCTTCCAAATTCAAGCTCAAGCAGGGCTGCCCATCATGCTGGGCACTCCATTTATTATTCGCTTCTTTCATTAGGTGATACAAAAAACATAACAAATGCGATCATAATTTATTTAGTGATGTCAAAGTTTTATTCTTTTACAAAATCTAAGTGGGAAGAGCAATTAAGATTTACTAAGCTGCAATTCTTGAGTAAATGTGAACAACTGTCAAAAAAAGACATCAGCACCTTTCTGCTAAAGGAGCAACATCTTCCAAATTCAAAGCAGATGATAGGCAGCCAAGGTCAACATTGGTCCAATCACAATCGAAATCAAAGAGCTTCGCTTGCTTGTGTGAACGAACAGCTAAATAGATCCACAATGCTTTTACTGCAAATCAAATGATCATTTCATTACAGCATGCCAAACGTTCTCTACGATACCTGTCATGCAGGGATTTGAATTCGCAAAAAGAGTCCCTGTTTCCATCAACTGCCTTCTTAAGGGATACACGGTTTCAAAATGCAGACTTAGTGGGTGTTCTGTTTGCAATAAACCACATCATACATTGTTGTACCAATACGCACAAACTTTCAATAGCACACTGTTTCGACTGACATCGTAATTTTTGCTACTGCAATCGTAAAGATAAAGAGCATCAATGGTTAGTTTTCGATGGCTCGAGCATTTCTTCACTTTGGCTCACTAATAAATTTCAGAGATAAAGCAAGTGCTACAGTAAATTCAAAAGTACATGCCGAAGTGAAATCAATTGGGTAATGAATGCAGTATCTTCTTACCAACCGGATCAAGCAATAGATTCTTCAAACTGATAGATAGGTAGATACATAGATAGATAGATAATATAATTTTATTTCCATTAAAAAATTTAACAAAAACATTATTAGGCTGGTATTCAAAATTGAGTATGACAATAACTTGTTTTTAAGTCGTCTGTCAGGTTCAAAAAAATTAGTTAATTAAATTAAAGCAAAGCTTAGCAAGTTTTAACAAAATTCGTTTATTATTAAACTACGATATTTAAGCGAGTCTTTTAAAAAATTTGTAGAGTTTTGGGTAGCAAGATCCATTTAAAATGTTTAGGAATGTTGGCCGATCTAAAGTTACATTTCCAAGATATTTTTGTCGGTATCCTCTAAAGATGGGACACACACCAATGAAGTGGTAAGTATTTTCTGTCGCATCCTGATTACATAGAGTGCATAGGCCAACAGAGTCGTTGCGAAAAGCTTTAGCATTTAAGTTCAAAAGACCGCACCTTGCTTTGAAGATTAAGCTGATCATGTCACGGACATTATTATCTTCAAAGTAATTCGGGGCTTCCGCATAAAAAAGATTGCAATATTCGTCGTGAAACTGTGACTGCATTGCATTGCTGGTAAAATCGCCCCAATGTTTTTCTACTAGCTTTGTCAGCAGCAATTTGTGCATTTGATTCCATTCTGAAACTGGAGTTTCGGGACTGAAATCAATCTCCATCTCTTGGAAAAGGCCTGACCATTCCTGGGCCCAATAAATATTTTTCTCGATGACTGCTTCAGAGAGGATACGTGGTAAGCGGTTTCGTGGCATTAACATCACTCTACGTATGTATGACAGATATATCTTTAATGTACTTAGGAAAGCCTTTTGAAGACCAGTTTCGATGTGTATTGCATAGTTAGGCGTATTATCAGGCAGACCAAAGCATCTTTTGACGAAGAAACGTTGTAGTTTTTCAGTTTGAATGTGTTCCTTGTATCCCCACACTTGCGCACAGTAGTGCATTATTGACTTTGTTGCTGCATCGTGCACTTTATATTTAGCAGAGTGAGTAACAAACTTGTTCTTTACAAATTTCGACCATGTCGAGTTGATTGAGTTTTTCGATGATGTAAGTCTTTTTGTTAAGTGATATGACCAGTACATGTTGTAAGAGAAGTAAACGCCAAGATATTTGTATTGATTAGTTATCTTTATCTCACCATTGTTGAAATACCAGCTGCTGCTCTTCTACCACCATTCCTGAAAATTACTATTTCAGACTTTTCTAAGTTGACAGCAAGGTTCCAATTATTGCAATATCTGCTGAAGCTATCGATGATCGATTGTAGGGTACTAGGTCTGTCAGAAAGAAGATCTATGTCGTCCGCGTATAACAAAACATTTATTTGCATACCATTCACAGTGAGACCAGTTGGAAGTTCTAAGTGTAGATCGTTTAGGAATAGTACAAATAGAAGGGCACTCAGTACGCATCCTTGTTTGACTGTTTGGACTTACAGAGAGCCTTATATTTTTTGTTTTCTGCGGCGTAATTTTTTCTACTAGCTTCCAGGTTATATTTCTTAAATACTCTCAGTGATTTCAAGGATTCTTTTCTAGCAACGGACACTGTAAATCATACCAAAGTTTCTTCCTTTCGAATTTTATAACCTTATTGTTAGATCGTCCATTGGCTTCGTACACACACTTTTTTATTGTCTCACATCTTGATTCAGTTTCAGTTTCAGTTTCATTCGTACGAAGCATGTGTTGCTGAATAGACGTCTCTAGCAAAGTAGCAATTGTATATTCGATTTTCAAACGTTTAAAACGTACCAAGGTTTTGTTCTTGTATTAGAAGATCGCGAAAACAAATTTTCTTGACTGGTTAAATAAATTAAATAAAATAACAAGTGACATTAACTTTTGATTAAGTTGTTAAATATTTTGTTATTTAGTTTGGCTATTGAGTTAACCTTAAAGTTTAATTTCAAGAGTGACAATTAAGTGTGTCTTTTATAACACCAACACAAAAACCTATACACTGATACTGATAGATTTCAAATCTACTCTCTTAAAAAAATACATAAAATTAACTAATTAAGCTCTATACCCAATCCCAATAAGTGTAAATATATAACACCAACACAAGAGCCAACTCTGATACTGTGTGTGATATAGATGTCAAATCTTGTCTCTTAAAAAATTACGTTAAATTAACTATTTAATATTTAAACTTATATACCCAGCCCAATAGACATAGTTGCCCCTTAAACCTACCATAATATCACTTAAATTTGAATCGTCTACGTGTTCATGTCTTTGAAGCGTAATCGTAAAGCCTCTTCTTCCTCTCCTGAGCAGCAGCAACCGCTCCCCGAACCAAAGCAAATAAAAACCGTCTTAATCGATAACAACAACACATCGAACTCACTTTTAAATCTCTTAATGGGCTCGGAACATAAGAAAATGGAAGATATTGAAGCTTCTCTTCAAAAAGATAGTGCAAATATTGTTGCATTACTCTCATATAAATTGAATGTTTTTGAAGAGAGAATTACCGCAAAAATTAACACTGATGTTTTAAACTTAAAAAAATCAATTGATGACGTCAACGAAAAGATGAATACAATTGAAAACAAGTTAAATGAAATCGACGTCATAAAAAGAGAAAATTTATCACTCAAAGCCGAATTAAAAAAACAAAATGATGCACTTCAACTGATAACCGCACGAATTGAAACGTATGAAGAACGACAAAAATATAAGGAAACAGAGAAAGATGCACTTATACATGGACTATCAATGCTCGAAAATGAAAACTTAATTGAAACTTTTAATAAAATATGCACTGTAATTGGATTAAAAACATTTGTTGTTCGTGATATTTTTCGATTGAGAAACCAAACATCTCTCACTCCGCCAGTGGTGGTTAAGTTTCTAACTACGCGCGACAAAAGCACTGTCTTACGCTCGATAGCAAATCACCGCACCCGAACTAAAAAACCACTTTGCCTTCGCGACCTTGGACTATCTTCTGATGGTGCTGTTTTTTTGCATGAATGTTTGACCACCAGAAATAGAGAACTATTGCAAAATGCACTGAGGTTGAAGAGGAACGGAAATCTGTTTACTGCTTTCACTCTGCGTGGGTTTGTTTATGTAAAAAAGAACCGTATTGGCAAAGCTCTTTTAATTGAGAACATTGAAATGCTGAATGAACTTGCTACGAATAACTGATGACAACAGCTGATCAACATAAATTCGCATTTCTTATTATTATTATTATTATATAAATATATATTCTTTTTTCTTCTTTTTAATTTTCTTTCTCTTTTCTTGTTCTATGATTTTTGAAACATTTGCATCATCATCGCCATGGTCGTCGTCATCGTCATCGGGATCTTTACTTCTCTTTATTTTGTTTCTATTTTTAAATTTTGTATATCATGTTGTTTTATTTAATACGTCTTCAACCTCAAGAGCTTCTGCAGTTTGTCATTTTATAATATGGCTTATGCCATTGGACCATATTGTGTCCTTATCAACAAATTAAAATAAGTTAAATGACTGAAATAAATGGTCAAAATAGAGTTTCTATGATCGAACATGCTCATAATACACGTTCCATGATTCGGGTTTTAGGTGAGCAACGAAAGGGTTTAAAAGTGTGCCACATCAATTCACAGAGCTTAGGTCCTAAACTAGACGAATTTCAGCATTTATTTATCAACTCTGGCGTCGATGTGGTATGTGTTAGTGAAACCTGGTTTTCTCATAACTCTGTTTGTCAGGTCGACGGGTTTGATGTTTTTCGATGTGACAGAGTAGGCCGAGTTGGAGGTGGTGTAGCAATTTTTACACGCAGAGGTTTATTCTGCAAACTTATACGTAAGGCTCCACCTGGTAGTGAAATTGAGTACCTATTCATCGAAGTTAGATCTCATGATGATATTAAATTATTGATAGGTTCAGTATATAGTCCTCATCAGAATATCAATTTGTCTCCACTTTTTTCTGTTCTTGATGACTTATCATTTGTTTCACCTTTTCTTATAGTCGCTGGAGATTTCAACAATAATGTACTTCAAACCACAGAGTTGACTGATAATATGAGATCACTGAGTTTGTTTCCAGTAAATGTTTCAACACCGACACATTTCACTAAAAACAATAGTACCCTCTTAGACATGTTTTTTGTAAGCCATTTAAGTAAAGTTCTTCTCTACAGCCAACTTTCTGCCTCAGCTTTTTCCAAGCACGATCTTATTTACCTGACTTTCGAATACTCGCCAGATTGTTCTCCTTCTTATTTTACTTTCCGAGATTTCAAAAATTGTAATAAACATCAGTTAGAAATTGATTTGGGTTTAATTGATTGGTGTCAAATTTACTATCTACAATCGGTAGATGACCAGTTATCTTTTCTGCATATGAATATTAACTATCTCTATGTTCCGCTTAAGACAGTACTACACCAAAACAAGACTCAGTATCGGTTAAATAACAACATAGTTAAACTCATCAGAGAACGGGATATGGCATACAGACGATGGAAAATATTTAAGCTTGATGCATTGCATAATAGTTACAAAAGGTTAAGAAATAGAGTAGTTTGTGCTATACGAGAATCTAAAAAGCTTTTTTACGCTCCTAAACTTGATCCTAGTTTAGCAAAAGATAAACTCTGGAAAAATCTCAAAGATATTGGAGTAGGTAGTAAGAATAACAATAACTTATCTAACGTTGACGGCGAAGTCCTAAACAAAAATTTCACTGAACTAAATAGTTTATGTCGCAGCTATATAGTTGATGAGAGCGAAATGAATTTTGTTTCGGTTGACAATCAAATGTCAAAGTTTAATTTCTCGGTTGTTGAGGAAACAGATGTACTTGAAAGTTTTATAGCAATAAAATCCAACAGTGAGGGGATTGATGGCATGAATCCAGCTTTTCTCAAAGCAATTCTACCTTATATACTTAAATATATTACTCATTTATTTAACAGTATTTTTATGACATGCACGTTTCCATCAGCCTGGAAACAAGCTAAGGTCATTCCAATACCAAAAAATCGGAATTGTGATGAATTTCGACCAATTGCAATCATACCTTTTCTCTCGAAAGTCTTGGAAAAAATCATGAACAAACAAATACGCTGTTTTTTATCCGAACATAAACTGATTTCCTCTTATCAGTCTGGTTTTAGAGCTAAGCATAGCTGTACAACAGCTCTAATTGACGTTACTGAAGGAATAAGAAGCGCAGTTGATAATGACAAAGTAACCATACTTACTCTTTTAGATTTTTCAAAAGCTTTTGATACGGTAAATAAAAATATATTATGCATAAAGCTCCTTAACAAATTTAATTTTTCATCGTCATCAGCTAAATTAATTTACTCATACCTATCTAAAAGATCGCAATCTGTTTTTGTGAACAGTATATTGTCTTCTCCTCTTCCAGTGTATAGAGGTGTTTCCCAGGGTTCTATTCTGGGTCCCTTGCTCTTCTCAATGTACATTAACGATCTTTCTACCTGTCCCCTAAAGTCCTCTGTGCACATGTACGCAGACGATGTACAGTTATACAACAGTTTTCCTATTGGAATGCTTGAGAATGGTATTTATGAAATAAATAATGATCTGCAAAAAATTGCAATATGGTCTCAGCAAAATGATCTTTGTCTGAATGCCAAAAAATCAAAATGCATTGTTATATCAAGAACACTCATAGATACATCTTATTTCCCTGTGGTTTACATGAGCAATACCCCGATTGAGTTTGTCGACTCTGCAAAAAACCTAGGACTTACATTTAATCGTACTCTGACCTGGAATAATCATATAAGACTCACTTTAGGAAAGGTATATGGAGGTCTACGATTACTCTGGGCTTCCCACCCTATAACTCCGCTGAGAACGCGAATGATATTGGCGAAGACGTTGTTAGTTCCTATTTTACTTTTTTGTTGCGAAATCTATTGCAATTGTGACTATGCACATAAGAATAAACTTAATGTAGCTTTTAATAGTATAGCACGGTATGTCTTCGGAATAAGAAAGAGTGAGCACATATCTAGTTATTCGAAGTCAATGTATGATATGATGCTCGAAAATCTCTTCAAATGCAAAACTTTAACCTTGTTGCATAATATCATACAAAGTCGCCAACCTGAATATCTTTTTAACAGAATTCAATTCCCTCGATCTCATAGGTCTGGAAATCTTACTCCACTTCGCTTCTCATATCTTGTATCTGAGCGCCAGTTTTATGTCCATGCTGTTCGACTATGGAACTCTCTCCCAACTCATTTAAAAATGGTAATCTGCACTACTCAATTTAGTAGAATGTTAAAAGAATTTTATAAAGCGACTTGATGTATTATTTAGGGGCTAAGGTAATGATGGTGATGATTTTGATGGTGGTTGATGATGGTGGCGGTGGTGCTGATGATTGTGTCATAATCTTGAACTTTTTTTTTTATTTTTATTTTTCCTTTCTTAGAATTTATTTTGATATTCAATTTGTATTTCCTTTAAATTATCAATTAATTAACTAATTATTTACTTAATATGAAATGAATTGTCAATTTATGCAACATATAATATTTTATATTCTATAGAAAGTACTACGTACTGATATTTGCTCTAAATTAAAAGATATTGTATCTTACTGAGTAATTATAACAATAAACTGAAACTGAAACTGAATTAAGGGCATGTGGTCAGCATGTGTCTTACAGCCTATAGAAAAATCGTCAATTATTCCTACCGAATTGTAAGATGAACAACAATAGTCAATGACTGATGATCCTCTACTCGATACGAATGTGAATTCTCCACTTGTATCACCAAAGCTTCTCCCGTTAAGAATAAACGCACCAATTACTTCCAGAAACTCAAGAAATGTTTCTGTCAGTTGTAGAATCTTTTGAGCTTGTAGAATCGGTGACTGACTGCTGTGGTACTGCCCCAATATCTACTGAACCCCTCAATCCTGTTCTGACATTAAGATACCCTATCAATATGAAATTACTCAGCTCAAATTCTTCAAACGCATTTTCCAAAATGTTGAAATCTCTGCTCCAATGGTTGCAGTTTAGGTAGCATGGAACTAAATTGACAGTTTCACCTTGAAATATACCTCGTAGAATGGTAGTTTCATTATAGTTTATAAATTGTAGATGGTGTGCAGACCTTTATTATACCCAAATAAACACCCTCCGCTTGCTCTGCCGAAGTTTTGAGTTTTTTATTGCTGGAACCCAGTGTAGTTTAAAACCTTTGAAGAATTTTTCATAGTATTGGATGTGTTCAGATATTATAAAGGTTTCATATAAAAAAAGATTTGAAATTCAGATATATATTTAAAAAAGTTACATAAAATTGATTTATTTGCAAGACCAGCTACATTATAACATAAAACCTGACAGACTTTGGGTTGCTAATTTTTGAGGTTTTGTATATTAGAAACATGATTCTTCGGTGGATCTAAGACAACAGCATACGTCGACTGCGTTCTCAACAGAAGATCTTCAATAAAGGTTTTGTCATCTTCAATTGTCGTCTTTATTACGCCTTCTGGGTTGCACTTGTATCGTCTGCGCCCGTTAACAGTGAGAGTCCAACGTTTTATTTCGATACGAAAACCGCTGTCAGCTCTGGAAAGGTACCGTTTAACTTGCCGCAAATGAAATTGTTCTGACCGTTCATTTGCAGTGAGATCCTTGTTAATGGAAATCCGTGTTCCTGCTAAGTGTTAGTTGATGACAGAACCGCCTGGACTTCAGTGGAATTAGCAAGCTCGAATACAAATGCTGGTTTATTTGCGTTTGCTGGGCTGATTTTACGAGCATGGTTAGTGGTAGCTGACACTCTAAGGGTTGAGCTACATACTTGCTAAATTCAGTTTTAGCTTCATCTATATTTTCTGTGCTTAAACCCGTTACAATGACATTCATCCTTTTTGTAAACTTTTCAGTTTCCTCAATTTTCTTCTTAAGTTGAGTTTCTCCCTCCTTAAGTTTGGTTATTTCTTCTCTCAGAACCTTGTTTTCTTCTTCAAGTAGTGCAACATCATTTTTAATTCCATTGGCGTCTTATTTGGTTGCTAAATGCCCTAGTTTTTTGTCTAATAGTTTGTCCATTTCCTGCATCAACATATCCATCTGAACGGTAATAGACATAACTGGCTTTGAACAAGTTTTTTTCTGAGTGAAATTATTTTTGTGTTCAGGTGAAATTTCTGCGATTGATCTCTTCAGATTTGGTGTATTGTTCATGTGAAAAACTTGGAGTCACTGTATTTCTGTCTGTACTCACCACTCTTGTCTTGTTTATGTGGTTAGGTTAGGTTAGGTTGGAGTGGCTGTCCAGATGTCATCGACTCACTTAGACCGCAAGGGTCCATTGTGATACCACTAATGAGGTTACTCATGGGGGAGTAATGAAAATTAAACAAACCATTTTGTGCTTTTAATAAAGTTAGAGAGACACTTTGTGTCAATCGTTGCCAGTTCACTGGTATTGTCGAAGAAGGGATTGCCAAGAAAGTTATTCCTTCTAATGGAGAGTGCTGGACATGTACATAGAAGGTGTTGGACTGTTTCCTCTTCCTCCTCGTCCATGCAGCTTCTACAAAAGTCATTTGTGTAGACCCCTAGCCTCAGAGCATGTCTTCCTATGAGGCAGTGTCCTGTTATTACTCCAATTGTAGAGCTTATATTTTGTCTGCTCAGGGATATCAAGCCTTTTGACCGATTTAAATCTATGCTTGGCCATATTTGCTTGGTTGCTATGCAGGTGGTACTCTGTGACCATCTAGCATTTGTTGCTTCTAGAGCATATTGTTTGAGAAGATATTTGCATGTAGCAAGTGGTGTTCCTATGTTATGTTTTTGTCTAACATTAGGCAGAAGTGTTCCGTTTTTGGCGAGCTCATCGGCTTTACAATTTCCCAGAATGTCTCTGTGGCCCGGCACCCAAATGAGGTGAATATTAAACTGTTCTGTCATCTCATTCAGAGATGATCGACAATCGTGGACTACTTGTGAGTTTGTGGAGACAGACGCGAGAGATTTAAGAGCAGCCTGGCTGTCCGAGAAGATTCGTATATCCTTGCAAGATATAACGTTTTCTCTGAGCCAGGATAGTGCCTCTTTAATCGCCATTACTTCTGCCTGGAATACACTACATTGATTGGGAAGTCTATATGATAGACTTAGATTCAGTTGTTCCGAATAGATACCACTTCCAACTCCATAATCGGTCTTTGAACCGTCTGTATAGAAGTGTATCGCATTGTCTTCCAGGGGTCTCTCTTCTTCTCAGGAGGATCTTGAAGGGATGGACACATGGAAGTTTTTACCGAATACCATTTTAGGGGTGGTATAGTCTAAGCGATCTGGGATAGATCTGAAATTGTCTAGAATGATAGTATGTCCAGTATTGTTACTGTTCCATTGAGAGGTGGCTCTAAGCCTCACACATGAGTTGGCTGCCACCATTTTGGAGAAGATGTCAAGAGGTGTTAGGTTTAAAAGCACATCCAGGGCTGCAGTTGGTGTTGAGCGAAGTGCGCCTGTGATGCACATACCTGCTGACCGCTGGACCTTGATGAACTTATTTAGATTTACCATCTTGTCCAGTGCGGTCCACCATACGACAACTCCATAAGTGAGTATCGGTCTAATTACCGAAGTGTACAGCCAGTGGGTTATTTTTGGGGAGAAGCCCCATTTTGATCCTATGGCCTTTTTGCAAGTAAAAAGCGCTACAGTGGCCTTTTTTACTCTTTCATCGATATTTGCCTTCCAATTTAGTTTTTTGTCTAAAATGAGGCCTAAATATTTAGCTTGGTCGGAAAACCTTAATGGTATTCCTTTAATCTTAGGTGGGCTGAGCTGAGGAATTTTGTACCTTCTTGAAAAGAGTACTAGTTCTGTTTTATGTGGATTGACGTCCAGGCCACATTGCTTAGCCCATTTTGTTAGCCTATTCAAGGCATTTTGTAGGAGTTCCGAGAGAACTTGGGAGTGTTTTCCAGATACAGATATTGCAACATCGTCAGCATAGGCAATCACCCTGAAACCCTCTGCTTCTAATGATGTTAGAAGGTCGTTTACTACCATGTTCCATAAGAGAGGCGAAAGGACCCCTCCTTGTGGGGTACCTCGATTCACCGATCTGGTGGTAGCAAAACTTCTCATGCTTGAAGTTATTGTCCTGCTTTTGAGCATGAGACTAATAAAATCTATGAATGGTTTCTTTAATTGCAGCTTTTCCATTGCTGTCGTGATCGCTTGGTAACTGACGTTGTTGAAAGCTCCTTCAATATCTAGGAAAGCTACTAGGTTATATTCTTTGTATTCGAGGGAATATTCAATACTGCGTACCAGCGAATGAAGTGCTGTTTCTACTAATTTTCCCTTAGAGTAAGCATGTTGAGCTGTGGAAATGAGATATGGTTTTAGGTTATGTCTGATGTAGATTTCAATCAATTTTTCCAAGGTTTTAAGAAGGAAGGATGATAGGCTGATTGGTCGTAGATCTTTAGGGTTAACGTGGGAGGGTTTCCCTGCTTTAGGAATGAAGACTACTTTTGCCATTCTCCAGGCTTTGGGAATATATCTCAGCCTTAAACAGCTTGTCAGAATGATTTCCAATGGTGGAATGATCATGTCTGAGCATTTTTGTAGTTCGGCCGGAATGATTCCGTCTGGTCCTGGAGATTTATATGGATCAAAGCTATCTATGGCCCATTGCAGTTTTTTCCGCGTTATTAGATCAACTAAATCGCTTGTAGAAGCTTGAGACTCTGATGTTAAGTCGTTAAGTATGTTAGAGCTACCTGGAAAGTGGGTGTCTAATAGCAGATTAAGAGATTCTTCATCTGTGATAGTCCATGTGCCTGCATCTGTCTTTAAAGCACTGGGTATTGTTGGACTTTTTGAGAGAATTTTCCTGAGTCTTGAGGCTTCTGAAGTATTTTCTATTTTGCCACAGAAGTTTCTCCAAGAAGACCTCTTACTCTTCCTTAATTCTTTTTTATATTGCTTTAGAGCTTGTTTGTATAAGTCCCAGTCAGAAGGAGATCTAGTGTACTTAGATCTAGTGAAGAGTTTGCGACAACTCTTTCTGAATGGTTCTAGTTCTTTACGCCACCAATGAGGTTTCTTTTTTCCCTTTAAAATGGTTACAGGGCATGAAATTCTCATTGATTCATTGAAGGCTTCAGTGAGATGATTCACAGAAAGGTCTAGTTCATCTTTACTGGAGGAGCTTTTAAGAAGGTTGTAATCAAGTAATTGTGTTAGTACCTCCCTATATCGTTCCCAGTTTGTATTCCGGTGATTGCGAAAACCCGTAGATATGTTTGCCACATCTCTGAGCTCAAACTGAATGTACTTGTGGCCAGAGAAGGAATTTTCTTTTGAGACATGCCAGTTTGAAATCAGATTGTGGATCGAGTCAGAGGTAAGTGTAATATCAAGTACCTCTTTCCTATTCTTGGTTACAAAAGTGGGTTCATTACCAATATTACTTATGAGTAGGTTAGTGCTTAGTAAGTAATCAAATAAGGACTCACCTCTCTCATTTATGTCAGAGCTACCCCATACCTTATGATGGGCGTTAGCGTCCGAACCAATCAGGAGACCAACTTTTCTTGATTGCGCGTCCGCAATTGCCTTCCTCAAGGTGTCACCTGGAATTGGGCTGTCGTGGCCTAGGTAGGAGGATATGAGCCAGTAGGTGGCTTTGTCCGTTGTTAAGACAGCGGTGGTTGTGTCCTTGTCGCTGTAATTGGGGAGTAAAAATACATTTAAGTCATTTTTTACTAACATACATGACCTTGGTTCACCTTTCTCCGATGCTTATGTTTATGTGGTTAACTTTGATAATATATGGTTCGGGTCTTAACTAATTTTGGTGTGGTGAAAAGTTCGATCTTGCCAATACTTTAATATTTGGTGCGGGGCGAGGTTTGTTGTTTTTTTTTTTTTTTTTTTTTTATTTTCTTATTTGGTTTGTATTGAAAGCTTATTTTATATGTATATTGTGCAGGTACTTACAAAGTAAAGCATCTTGCACATGAGCTACGAACTGCGAACTTCGAACTGTGGATGTTCGCATATTTTGACTTTTCTTTCACATGAGCTTTATTTCTATTCGCAGACAGCGACGAATTGTCAACCCTTTTATCCATATTTTCCTCAGCCATGATCTTTCACACAAAAACAAAACAAGAGTGGTATAATTTTGAGGTTAAGTTGAGCGCGAACAATTTATTCGTTGCAGTGTGGATGGTATGTGGAACGCGAATAGAGTTTGACAGTTCGTAGCAACCACACTGCAATTCGTTACTAACAAATTGTTTTTACAAAATTGTCTTGTATTAGAGAACAAAATGCAAATTTTATTATCCTAACATTATTGTCAATTGGTTTCTTATAATTTAAATGTGTTTTTGTTTGAAATTGACTTTTTGAAATATGTAAAATCACGTTTGTTCGTCCATTCGTTCATTCGTTGTTCGCTCTCATGTACAAGGCACTTAAGAAATGCTGTTTGAATTGTCTTGTTTTTGTAATTTCTCCGCTTTGCACTGAAAGAGACAGTTGGTTTTTATATCATGCAAGAATTTCTCTTCACCAACGAAATAATTTCAATATTTGTCACTGCATAAGAAATTATTTAATGTTTTATATTTTGTTTGTTTCTTTATTTTATAAGTATAGGCAAATATCAAGACTTGCTGATAAGCGTAAAATGTTGCCACCCGCGATTAATTCAAATTCAGCTTTGTATGTTTAAATTGTTTGTAAACGATATTATAATAATTTTTCCAAGAGCAATCAAAAACACAACAACTCACTAAGCTTCGCTCAACTCCTCAATTGAGCTTCCTTCAAACTGTATATTTCCTAAAAATATGCAATAAGCTGATCCGTTTTTCAATATACCGCAAGGAGTTGATTTGCTCATAGCAATAGAAACATTTTTTAACTTTTGTCAGTTGGTGAAATTAAGCAAGGTCCAGAATTTCCAACAATTCAAAAGACACTTCTTTCTTGGATAATATCTGGAAAATATACAATAGGTACAACTCTAAGTACCAAACATTGTAATCTAGTTTGTCAAGATGAAGAATTACAGCTTTAGATAAACTTGTTCAAAAACTTGGAAAATGGAAGCAATTCCCGAAGCCACCAAAAAGTTCTTAACTACAGAACAACAACTGTATGAAAATCACTTTGTTCAATAAACAAGGCTTATGCCGATAGGTCGTTTCTAGGTTGAACTACCATTTAAGTCCTCTTCAAACTTGCTTGTAACATCGTTTAAAGCTGCCAAACGTCGCACTTGAGCGAAATTATATAAAAACAGCGAATTGTCACGGAATATCTTTCTTTGGGACATATGTCACCACCGAATAATGAAATTCCTAGAGGTCCACACTATTTCATTCTGCAGCAATGTATCTGCGACTGCAGAGTACAAACACAAAATTGCGAGTTGTATTTGATGCTTCAAGCCGAACGCAATTATCATTGAATGACATCTTGATAGTTGTGCCAACTATTCAAGAGTAGCTGTTTTCGACATTGCTCCGTTTTCGAACTCAAAAATACGCTATTACGGCAAATATGACGAAAATGTACCGGCATGTTCTTGTTGCCGAAGAGCATTAGATTTAAAAGCTCGTAGTGTGGATGCAGCATCCATCTCAACCGTTACAATATTTTCGTTTGAGCTCTGTTACGTATGGTACTGCTCCAGCACCATTTTAGCAATACGGTGAAGATAAATATTGCATTGATTTTAAAATAATTCGGAGAAACTTTAACGTTGATGATCTTTTGACTGGTTCCAATAATGTTGAGATCCTAAAAACCATGCATTTCGGGATACAAAAATTACTAAAACGGGGTGGATTTCAGTTGGCTTAATGATATTCGAACCATCCAGAGTTATTGAGAGTTCTGAAAAAGCCATTAACTTCAATGATTCAGACTCAACGTAAACTCTTGGAATTTATTGGCACCCAAAAGAAGGTATGTTCAGCCTTTTTTTAGATGAAAATTTCCCTGAGCTGCGATTTACCAAGCGAAACATTCCATCAGTTTCAGCTCGTCTCTTGGATCCTCTTGGTCTCTTATGCCCAAAGTATCAAAGCAAAAATCTTATTGCAAGAGCTTCTTCAGCAGAAATGTGCTGATGTCTTTTGTTGACAGTTTTTCACATTCACTCAACAAGGGCAGCTTATTTAATCTTAATTGCTCTTCCCACTTAGATTTTGTAAAGGAATCAACCATTGACATCACTAAATGAATTATAATAGCATTTGTTATGTTTTTTTATCACCTAATTAAAGAATAATAAATGGTATGGTCAGCATGATGGGCAATTCCAAGGCAGAATGGTGGGGACCGCTGAAAGAAAAATCAGCCACACTACACTTACGTCTTTTATTTTTTAAAGACTTTAAAAGTGCCTTTGCACTTACGCAACTGTTTTCTAATTCACCGCGAGTCATCATTTCGATCAGCTGTTTCGATTTCAGACTGATAAGTCATTAACTGATCGATTTATGAATTTAAAAAGTCTTATTGATTTTAAAACATCAATTGGATTTAACGATAATGTTTTTTTCTACACCTGTTATAATTCGCAAAATATTACTTTTACTGCTTTGCCGTTAATGCCTCAAATATCTGAAATCTGCTTTTGCGATTGGTTTTTACCCGTCATTTTACATTATTTATTTGTGTTCTTTGTTAATAAGCTTTGGATTTATTGATTTTTTGAGAAATTTCAATTAATTTAATTGAATTTAACTTATCTACAACAAGTTGCAGTGATTTTCAGAAAATAAATATTTGGAAAACTAGTTTGTTGACAATATAATGTCAATACAACTAAGTTATTGCACTTGTGCAACAAATCTGTGGGAAACGGCTCATAGAATTTTGGTCGTATTTAATAATAATTTTTAACCCCTTACATAAATAAACAATCAAATAATAATATAAATATATAATTTGACTAATAATAATAATAATAATAATAATAATAATAATAATAATAATAATAATAATAATAATAATAATAATAATAATAATAATAATAATAATAATAATAATAATAATAATAATAATAATAATAATAATAATAATAATAATAATAATAATAATAATAATAATAATAATAATAATAATAATAATAATAATAATAATAATAATAATAATAATAATAATAATAATAATAATAATAATAATAATAATAATAATAATAATAATAATAATAATAATAATAATAATAATAATAATAATAATAATAATAATAATAATAATAATAATAATAATAATAATAATAATAATAATAATAATAATAATAATAATAATAATAATAATAATAATAATAATAATAATAATAATAATAATAATAATAATAATAATAATAATAATAATAATAATAATAATAATAATAATAATAATAATAATAATAATAATAATAATAATAATAATAATAATAATAATAATAATAATAATAATAATAATAATAATAATAATAATAATAATAATAATAATAATAATAATAATAATAATAATAATAATAATAATAATAATAATAATAATAATAATAATAATAATAATAATAATAATAATAATAATAATAATAATAATAATAATAATAATAATAATAATAATAATAATAATAATAATAATAATAATAATAATAATAATAATAATAATAATAATAATAATAATAATAATAATAATAATAATAATAATAATAATAATAATAATAATAATAATAATAATAATAATAATAATAATAATAATAATAATAATAATAATAATAATAATAATAATAATAATAATAATAATAATAATAATAATAATAATAATAATAATAATAATAATAATAATAATAATAATAATAATAATAATAATAATAATAATAATAATAATAATAATAATAATAATAATAATAATAATAATAATAATAATAATAATAATAATAATAATAATAATAATAATAATAATGATAATAATAATAATAACCTTCATAATACTCCAGGAAATATGTTAACCCAATATGTCAACATTATAGCCCAGACTATTATGATGGATTATGATTTCAGTGTCAACGATGCTAACAGTTTTTTTTGGGTTTTTGTACATTGACTCATGGAGTACCTCTAGTTTTCAAACATATCGCCTGACAGTTTAACAGTTTAACCTTCTGTCAGTAACCTCTTCTCTAGCAAGGACCGCTAAACGCTAGAACTGCTAGAAAAGAGGCGGAGCTTAACAAAGTTCGGTTTGAGTAGGATAACTACTGTTTCTGGCCAAGGCAGTTGGAATTTTTTCTCGAAGCAGCGCGGTCGGAAGCACTTTAAATCTACAAAAAAAAAAACAAAAAAAAAGTCATCGCGACGGTTATAGTTGCACAGAAAAATTTTATTCGTGAAATAAAAACCCTAAAATAAAAAAATAAAGAAAAGATCAAAAACATTTAAGCCTCAAAATAAATAAAATTGAAATAAATTAAGTTACCCCTTTCAAATAATTATATATGTATACCTTCCTGAAAGTGTCGGTGTAAAATTTAAATATAACTAAAAGTTCAATCAATTAAAGAAACAAAAAAAAAAATATATAAAACAAAATATAGTGGTGTTATAATATAACCCATATATAAAAGTTCTTATCCTAAACCCCCCCCCGGCTAGACGAAAAAAAAAAATAAAATTTTGTGAAAAAAAAACCTGTCACAAAAATAATGATAAGTTAACCCTAATTACGCTACTTACCTTATTGCCTTAACCTACAAAAAAAAAAGAGAAAACCATTTTTAATACCTGTGAAAAAATAAGAAAACTTATAAGAAGTAAAACAAAACTTACCACGGAAAATTACCTAGAAAAGAAAAAAAAAGAAAACGAAACATTTTTACTTTATACTTACCTGCTATCGAAACATCTCTACCCGAAGTTACTTACTTGTGTAATCAATAATATATTTATATTTTTTTTTAAATTAGAAATAATAAAAATTTAGATAGAAAAAGATTTTGATAAGAAAAAAAAAAGAAAAATATTTAAAATTACAAATCGAAACAAAACAAAACAAAACAAAACAAAACAAAATACTTTTAATAAAATTACAGCAAGTCATCTATAGGTTAAGGACTCCAAAGTGGTGCACCTCCTTGGCAGAACGACACTCGGATGGCAAAGTAAGTTTATATTTTTTTTTTCCTCAAACACTATACTTACCCTTAAAACATTTTTATTTTTGATTTGTTTCGTTACATAAATATATTATACATACCTACATATATTTTTCTTACCGCAAATATTAAATGATAACTAAACTAC
This sequence comes from Eupeodes latifasciatus, assembly GCA_920104205.1. Lineage (NCBI taxonomy): Eukaryota > Metazoa > Arthropoda > Insecta > Diptera > Syrphidae > Eupeodes > Eupeodes latifasciatus. The sequence goes on along the minus strand of CAKKTC010000080.1, from coordinate 6,537 downwards.
ACTGAAAAAAAAACTATACAAATTAAAATTAATTAAAGAAAAAAAAAATATAACAAAAATAAAGTTAAGATTTTGTAATTGTTCATACAACAACAAAATAAATTTAAATAGATAACTACATTACACTGAAAAAAAAAATAACTACAAATTAAAATTAATTAAAGAAAAAAAAATATAACTAAAATAAAGTTAAGATTTTGTAATTGTTCATACAACAACAAAATAAATTTAAATAGATAACTACACTACACTGAACAAAAAATAACTATTTGAAATTTTATATTGAATAGGGATGCCACCTATATCTAAAATAAATATTCATAATTTTTTCTTTAGGTAATACATTTCATTATTGTATTTTTTTGTTAATCTTGTTTTTTTTTTGTTATTTTTTAAAACCACTCATTGTTAAAATCAAAACTTGGCCAACTTCAATAAAACTACGATTTGTATATCTCATTATAATCGAAATGTCTTTGGTACTTTCTTTTCTTTCTTTTATGGATTTTAACCTATGGATTTACTTTTGAATGAATGACGAGCGGTATTATAGGAGGGAAGATATTTCGATTTATTTCATTAATTTTAGCATTGGGTTGAGTTAAGATGGAGTCTTAAACCTAAGGCTTGAGGTGGAAGGTGACGCGCAACTGAGGTAGGTGTCGATGATAGGAATGAAGGGGTAAGCTGGTATAATTTAGGTCTGGGGTTATTGCATAATATGGGAGGAAGCAGTAACCATGGTGGTATCTGTGGATACATTGGGTGGGTTAAATCCTCTGGAGGGCCAACAACAACATGGTCTCTCTCCCCCTATCGGAATTACACCCTTCTAACGGAACGGATTCGGGTCTCATTATTTTATAATGAACCAACGATTTTTTTTAATTCTTTCTCCGGCATGAAGTCGTAACGACAGTTCAGTGCTGCGGTAGCAAGAACCCCCCCGCCGACGAGCTAGTTTGTGCTTATGCAAGCATGCCACGCTGCCGTTGCCTGGACACCCTCTCCTCCTTGCTGCCCGGATCAGCTTCACGTTTCCTGTAGACATGGGGTTGTAACGGTGGTATAGGGAGGAGAGGTCGGTTTCTGAGAATGGACTAGGGGCATAAGGGGTTTATTTATACCCTCTAAGTGGTAAGCCCTAACTTCCAATCAAGGAATCCAGCCGACAACACCTCGGTTTTGTTACAGGTGGCGCCCAACGTGGGGCCCGAATTCGTTCAAATTTAGAACATCTTGAAGGGAAGTTTGGTTGGTAATACATCGGTGAACATGCTGCGAACACGTAGTGTATTTTGGGCAATGGAAATGTTTTGTTTTTAAAATAGAAAACCCTTCACTAATGTTTTGATGTTCTTTTGTTCGGAACATCCGATAAAGGGGTTTATGTACCCAACTTTATGCAGCTGTTGTTCCTAAATTGAATTTAAACGAACATTATATTTTTTTTTTATTTTTGTTGTTTCTCCGGAACGTCCGGTGAATTGGGTCTGTTGATCCATCGTTACGCAGTTGCGATTTCGCGAATCAACAAATGTATTTTAACACCTTTGTATACTTAAAATCTAACAATTTTGAAGCCTAAGTTTGGAGACCTATTCCGACTTAAGTTGTTCAATTTTTTGTTTGCCTTCTAAGTCTAATTACGTTTCTGTTTTACTCGTGCAGTATTCTTGCAGCTTGTCTGTCAAATTGGCAGCCAGTTGAACAAAGCAAGCCCAAGCAATGTCATACAATTCGTCCTAGGTCCGGAATGCATTATTGTGAAAGCAGTGTGTTTGCTTGTATCCTGATCAATCTTACGTGATTTCTTGGGGGGGTACCAGCCTTCATCGTCATCTTGCTTCAGATCCTTCATAGGGTTGCGTCACTTCCACCTCGACTCTTTTATGAATTTTTTTGAACTTTTAAGAAATTATTTTTGATTATTCTTTTAATATTTTTTTTTTTAACCTTTTGCTTTCATTTCGGTTTCTGATAATATTTTTTTTACTTTATTACCTAATCTAAATTTATACTCAACTTTTGAGATTTATTTTGAATTTTTATTTTTTCATTAGTATTTTCATTTTTCATTCACTTTTTTTTTACTTTTTTTTTGATTTTTTTTTTGTTTGAATTCTTATTTTGAATTCAAAACACTAATTTCTTTTTTTATTTCTCCCAACGGTATCTTTTATTGTATTCAATTTTGATCTTTAACATGCCAAGTCGATTACCAAAAGCCAAGGGTAAGAACCCCGCTATAAGACGTGTTCTACGGTCGGGTTTACTTACAGACTCCTTTGCGGACCTAGCGGCCACAGCTAAGAGTCCACCTCTACCACCCCCACGACATTCTTTAGATGGGGTAAGTGGTAGCGAAGGAGCTGCATCATTACTAACGCAAGCTATGGGTGGGATTTCTCAGAGTGGGCGACCATCACCTACTCCACGACCACGCGAATCGATAGCCGGTGCGACTGAGGAACAGTTAACCGGATATATACAGGATGTGGCACTGCTGCTGTTGGGGCGAGTCGAGCTGAAGATTTCCGGTTCTTCACGGGGGATATGGAACGAACCAGGAACGCGTTGCGAGACGAGCTGGTAGGGATAATGCGTGAGAAGCTGATGGAACCAACACCTGAAGTCATACCTCGACCTTTACCACGAAATACAACTCAACGCGAGGAAACGAATCATTCTTCTAATGCCGTTAATGTTCCACCAAGATTCTCACACGGCAACCGTTCGCCAACGCGAAATGAAACTCCATTTCGCCCTCCTCGATCACCTCCACGTGGAAACGCAGCAGCTGATCACTCCAACATGGATGAATTTCTGCGCCAATTACACAATCTGACCTTGAGTGACCCCGTCAATACTACTCGGGCAGTGCCTCGTTCCTATCGACTACAAAACTTTCACAAATGGGGCTTAAATTCGATAACAAAGCAATGACCGTGGATGAATTTTTGTTCCGGCTAGAGAGGCTAAAAAAAAGCTACAACGCGACCTGGGATGAAACCGTCAGCAATTTTCATCATTTCATCTCTGGTGGAGTTGAAACTTGGTTTTGGGTATACGTGAAGGCGAACCCGGATGTTCCCTGGATTACATTGAAAGACGCACTAGTAGAGCAGTTTAGGAGTCTGGAAACGGATCCAGAGCTGTCGAGAAAGCTATACGACAGACATATGGGCCAGAATGAAACTTTTGACGACTTCTACTCTGCAATACAAAAATTGAACAGTAGGTTGAGAGTTCCTAAGACAGACCCGGAAATTATTGACATTCTTAAAAACAACGTTCGACGACAAATGGGATTGCTACTGATTACGTTCAATACCAGTACTTTAGCTCAAATGGTCCATGTATGTAGGAAAGTGGAAAAATACATTCTCGACCGTGAAGCCGGAGTGCTAAAGCCACGGATTGGACCAACACCTCCTCCACGTAGAAGCGCTGTCTCCGAGCTCGTTGCTGAGGAAAGGCAGGAACAGGATTTCGTTCCCGAGATAGAGGCATTCCACCCTAGGAAGGAAAGGGATACTCGCAATTTCACATGTTGGAATTGTAAGGGTAAGGGCCATTCGTTTTTTGAATGCCCTGACCCTCAGAGATCCCTCTTCTGTTATAAGTGTGGTTGGGACAATATCACCTCTCTGCAATGTCCTCGATGCTTGGGAAACGAGCCGAAGAGCAGTTTGAAGCCCCGGGGGAATTGCTCTCTGGAGAAGAACCCGCCGGAGGCCCAGTAAAATTGCATGCTATTCCTCCTCCTTCCCCCAGAAATTCTGAGTCCGTCCCAGTCACCAACTCTGCTTTACCACCATCACCTGTACCAGCCCTCAGAATTTTACAACGTCCGTGTCAACCCCCTAAAATTGAAGATCAACAACCACCCGTTGCTCCCAGAAGGCCAATCAAAACCCTTCATGAAAGGCTCCAAAATTACCTCGAAGTGCGTAAAAGGATTTTTGGTGACCAGAATACCATCGTTTCCGAGAACGTGGCTAAGCTGAGGAAGAAGTTTCGGGAGAAGAAGAAGGCGCACCAAGCCATTGAAGCCACCACCTTATGCAGCTCAGAAGATCCGCGACCCTACGCTACGGTGCATATTTTTGGAGAGCCTCTGCTAGGTCTTCTCGATAGTGGGGCCAGCATAAGCTGCTTGGGATCGAATGGTATCGAATTCCTTCGAAAACACGGCCAGCATATCGCGAAACTTACTTCCGAAGTGAAGACCGCGGACGGAAAAAACCAAGCCATTGTGGGAAGAGTCTGTGCGGAGGTTACCTATAAAGGGATGACGAAAAAAATTCCTCTTTTTCTGGTTCCGTCCTTGCAGCAGAAACTATACTTGGGAATCGACTTCTGGAGGGAGTTTGATATCGCTCCTCAGTTGATCTCCGAAATCTCTTGCACTAATGAAACGATACAGAACATAACAGATCCGAATGCCCATATATTAACCGAACAACAGTCCAAACGGTTAAAAGATGCCATTAGCTTGTTCCCATCCTCTGCTGTTGAAGGCTTAGGAAAAACCACGCTAGAGGTACATACGATTGATACAGGTAATGCCGAGCCCATTAAACAGCGCCATTACCCGATTTCTCCAGCGGTACAGAAACTGCTATATGAGGAATTGGAACGTATGCTTAAGCTCGGAGTCATCGAAGAAAGTACTAGCGCGTGGAGCTCTCCTGTAGTTCTAGTGCGTAAGCCCGGCAAAAATCGCTTATGCCTAGACTACAGGAAGGTCAACGCCAAGACAAAGAAAGATGCGTATCCGCTTTCTCATATAGAAGGATTGCTATCGCGTCTTCCAGATACACATTTCATTTCGAGTGTGGATCTGAAAGATGCTTTTTGGCAGATCCCGCTTGAGAAATCGTCACGGGAAAAGACAGCGTTTACTGTGCCCGGTATGCCCCTGTTGCAGTTTACGGTTATGCCCTTTGGCCTCTGTAATGCGCCACAACGCATGGTCAGATTAATGGACAAGGTGGTTCCGCATAAACTGAGAGAGAAAATCTTCCCGTACCTGGACGACTTGTTGGTTGTATCAAGCACTTTCGAGGAGCATATTCAGTTGCTAGAGATTTTGGCCGGTCGACTGAAGGAAGCGGGTTTGACAATGAACGTCCAGAAGTCATAATTCTGCTTTAAGGAATTAAAGTACCTAGGATATATTGTCGGAGATGGTTGCCTGAAGACGGATCCAGAAAAGGTAGCCGCCATAGCAGACTTTCTCACTCCGATTTCGGCAAAACAAGTGAGGCGATTCTTGGGAATGGCGGGATGGTACCTTCGATTTGTGAGGGACTTCTCTTCTCTATCAGCACCCATCACCGATACGCTGAAGAAAGGGAAAAAGTTTGCTTTCACTGAAGATGCGATCGATGCTTTCAACAAACTGAAAACTGCCCTGACTACTGCTCCGCTCTTGGTGAATCCGGATTTCTCAAAGGAATTCATTATTCTCTGCGACGCTTCGAATACCGGAATTGGTTGTGTGCTTAGCCAATTGGACGAGGGGGGAAACGAACGACCTATATACTACCACTCACAGAAACTCAACTCGGCCCAGCGCAATTACAGTGTGACCGAGCGTGAATGCCTGGCTGCTGTCATGGGAGTTCAGAAGTTTAGAGCTTACGTCGAAGGACATGCCTTTAAAATTGTGACGGACCATGCGAGTTTGAAGTGGTTGATGAGCCAGAGAGACCTCAGTGGACGGTTAGCGAGATGGAGCTTAAAGCTTCAGGGATTCGATTTCACCATCGAACACCGCAAAGGATCCCAGAACGTCGTACCCGATGCACTTTCACGAGTACATGGGGTGGACACTCTGGTTTGCGATGTTTCGACGTTGAAAGATCCCTGTGATGTGTTGCATATTGATCTTGAGGATCCTAGTTTTAAATCTACGGAATACCTCAAGCTCATAGACAGCATCAAAGAACAAAAGTTAAGGCTACCTGACCTTCAAGTGTCGGAAAATTTCGTCTACAAGAAGGTCAAACATTGCACAGGGAATCCCGTAGAGGATGACCAAGTATGGAAGCTTTGGGTTCCGGAACCCCTGACGGAACGCCTGATCGCTCTGGCCCATCAGCCACCTCGGGCTTCGCATGGAGGAATTGCTAAAACCTTATATCGACTACAGCAACAATTCTTCTGGCCTAACATGGCAGCACAGGTAAAGGCGTTTATCGGGATGTGCGACATCTGTAAGGCTTCGAAAGCCCCAAATGCAACGCTGAGACCTCCGATGGGCAAAGCATTTTTGGCTGAGAGACCATTCCAGATGTTGTACATCGATTTCCTGAGGCCGTATCCACGCTCGAGAGACGGCAACACTCACATTGTGATTGCGTTGGACCAGTTGACCAAGTTTGTGGTCGTAAAAGCTCTTTGAAAAGCAACAACCGATACGGTATTGAAGTTTCTGCGAGAATAAGTTTTCTGCGTTTTTGGAGTCCCAGAAACCATACTCTCCGATAACGGCAGACAATTTATCAGCCATGAGTTTGTGAAGTGCAT